>LACB01000570.1:0-16551 GCA_030142185.1 Penicillium thymicola
TGCTCTTCCGATCTCCCTTCCCCTTCCCCCTTAGAAGGGAGGGGCCATGTGGGGATAAAAAACGATGAAGGGCCGCGTTACTCTCTGATTTAGTTCGGCCTACGTCTATTGCCGTCCAGACCCAAGATTCCCACTAACGCGAAACAGGAAAATACTAGGAAAAAGAAAAAAAAAAAAAAAAAAAAAAAAAAACTCTCATTCCTGTTAGCTTTCTTTTCTCTGCATTTCTTTTAAAAATTCTCGGTCTGGATCCCCCTTTGCGCATTTATTTATGCTATTGCTTCGCTCTTTCCTGGAAATACAAAGACCAAGATGTCACATTCTCCTAACTCGGGGTATGGATCTCATACCCCAATGACCGCCGCCATACAGAGCGCAGAGCCCGCCCGCTTCTCTGATCCCGAATCGAAACCTGCGAAGATGAATAAAGAGATGGAAGTCACCGAGAAGGACTCATGCAGTCCCAATCGCGCGCCATCGCTCGATAGCGGATCAATGGAATCTACGTACGACCATACCCATCGCAAGCTCAAGCCCCGTCATGTACAATTGATTGGAATCGGAGGAACAATTGGCACAGCCTTATACGTTCAGATCGGATCTGGACTGCGGACCAGTGGCCCCGCCAGTTTGTTTATTGGATTCAGTCTTTGGTTAGTATGTTCCTTGTTGTATTGTTTTGTTGACTGTATTGGGTTCTCGACCTGGGTTGTCCCGACTTTGCTACTTGGGACAGCATCAACGTGCGCGGTAAGTAGATCGACATGCGAGAAATGGAAAAGAAATCCGCCAATGGATCAAGAAAAATAAGGCAAAGCAAAGAATAAGCAACCATACGACCAAACAAAGCCTCAAGAAACAGGATTCGAAGTCTGTCTCCATAATTTCAGATCCCCAAGGATGTAGGACGCTGTTAGACCAGGCAATTCCATGCCAGCAATTCCATGCCAAACAGATGTATGAATGTCGACCAAAAGCACCATTAGCCCTACGTCTGCCCATGCACCTGTCAAAAGCCAGTCGGACACCCAAGAACCCAACCCAGTCCATAGCGCCCTTGCTTGCTTCCTGCCTATATCTCATTGAAGGTTCGCACTCTTATACTGTTCTCTAGGAGTTGTGTGATTTTGATCATCACCGTCTGTACGAACACCCCTATGCTTCCCAAGTCCTTTGCATCTTTCCCACCAGCAGCATCTCTCCGTGTCGGAAACCGTATCCCATATGATCCCAAATGCACCAACAGTTCAGCTTCTTGCCCTAACATCGACTGATCGCCCAATCGCCGCAACATTTCTCTCGTCTTGTTTTCCCATCTGGATGCGTAGTATGACAACCAAACTTACATTTTATCTTCTAGGCTTGGCTGAAATGGTCACGTACCTGCCTATCTCTTCGCCATTCATCCGATTCGCCGGCCGCTACGTCGATGAAGCTTTAGGTGTTGCCGCTGGGTACAATTTCTTTATTTTCGAGGCGGCCCTGGTGCCTTTCGAGATTGTTGCCGTCAGCTTGATTATTAGATACTGGACCGATGTGATTCCTGTCGCAGCCATGAACGTGGTTATCATTGTACTCTATGGGTTTGTCGTCTTCCGCGATCCACGCGCGAAATTTTGACTAATAGACGGGAAACAGAATACTCAATCTCTTTGCTGTGAAATGGTACGGTGAAGCAGAGTTCTGGCTCTCACTGGGCAAGGTCTTGTTGAGCGTTGGCCTGATCCTCTACACATTCATCGTCATGCTGGGCGGCAACCCGCTCGGCGATCGGTTTGGCTTCCGCTACTGGAACGAACCTGGTGCCTTCAACGAGTTCTACAAGACAGGCGATACCGGTAAGTTTCTCGGTGTCCTCGCCGCTGTCATCACGGCCAGTTTCACCATCGCCGGTCCCGACTATGTTTCTATGGCTGCCGGTGAGACTATTAACCCGCGCAAGGTGCTGCCTAAGGCCTTCAACGGTGTCTTCTACCGTCTCACGGCATTCTTCGTTCTCGGTGTTCTCTGCGTCGGCATCCTAGTCCCGTACAACGATAAGACCATGGCCGATGCTTTCGACAATGACAAGCCCGGTGCTGCTGCCTCGCCCTATGTCATTTCCATGGATCGCCTAAAGATCCCCATCCTGCCAGATATTGTCAACGCTGTCATTCTCACTGCTTCGTTCAGCGCGGGCAACAGTTACATGTACTGTGCCAGTCGCAGTCTGTATGGTCTAGCGCTTGAGGGCAAAGCCCCGAAGTTATTTACCAAGTGCACCAACAGCGGTGTTCCCATCTACTGTGTCGGCGTCGTGCTCATCATCGGCCTCTTGAGTTTCCTGCAGGTATCCAACGGTGCATCAGTCGTGCTAAACTGGTTTGTCAATCTGGTATGAGCCTTCACCCTAGTCCCAATTTCTTTCCCGTGGATCCAACTAATCCCAAATACAGGTCACCGCCTCCCAGCTCATCAACTTCTCCGTCGTCACCTTCACCTTCATCCGCTTCAAGAAAGCTCTCGCGGCCCAAGGAATAGCCCGGGAAAGTTTGCCATACCGCAGCTGGTTCCAGCCATACATCGCCTACGTCGCCTTCGTCTGCACCACAGCCATGGCTTTCGTCGGTGGCTACACCGTCTTCCTTCCCGGCAACTGGTCCATCCCAACATTCCTCTTCTCATATACTATGATCGGTGTCTTCCCGGTTATTTACTTCGGGTGGAAACTTTTCCACGGGACCAAATTCCTCAAGCCTGAGGAGGTCGATCTGGTCACTGGTGTCCCTGAAATCGAGGAGTATACCAGAGACTTTGTGGTCATACCACCGAAGTAAGTATACCCTCTCATCTACTCATGATTTGATGCTAACAGGTCCCATAGGACTGTTGTACACAAGTGGTGCCAAATTATCTTTGAATAAGACTTTCATGGGTCTCATCTACTACTTGGGATAATACACGCTCAAGTGATCTCAGACCTGTGGGTACCTGACGTGCTTTTTTGGTTGGATTAAATCTACTTTGGACTGTAGACTGCATATGTTTATGACGTTAGAATCACTATGATACCCAGTATATTTATTGGAAAAATGTTTTCTTTTTTTTTGGAAAGAATATCCACGATTATTAGTCGTATTTGACATCAACGACATGTAACAATGCCTTTTATTATACATATATTCTATATAAACATACAGCGAACAGTAAGAAGTCTCACCCCCACCCCCGTCAAACATACAAAGCCATGTCAAGCTCACCATGATATGTTTCTACTTCGATCCTTCCCCCGCCTTCTCCTTAGCCCTCAAAGTCTCCAACCGCTTCTGATTCCGCTTCCCAAGGACGCGTAGAGTATTATTCTTTTCAATATCCGTCATCTGCTGCCAATTCCCAATCTGCGACAATGTCCCATCGACGTTAACAACCATCGGACCCAGATGATCCAATTTCACCTCCGTTCCGCCTCCACTCATATCGAGTTTAATGCTACCATCGCCGTCTTGGTTCGCGATGGGGTTTGTTGGGTCGCTGGCGGGGAGGTAGAGGTTCTTTTTGGATTCTTGTTCTTGTTCTTGTTCTTGAGTCCCTTGGTTTGGGGTGTCTGCGTTCTGAGTGGCGGGATTTGAGGATGCGCAGTCGGAGTTCAGGCTTGAGTCACACATTGTGCGTGTCTGGCGCGTGCAGTCTGATGCTTTGAAGGGCGTTGTGCACTGCGGGAAGAGGATGCTGTAGAGTCGGGTGTTTGGTGCTTGGGTTGTCGCGTTGAGGGATGTCAAGGTGGTAGTAGTAGTGCCAGCTGGGATTGAGGCGCGCACGAAAGGATTGACCGATAGGTTGAGGATAGCTGCGCGGTAGACTGTGCGCGATACTTGCATGGTTCGGGGTTTGTGGGAGGTTAGGTGGACTTGGTGGAGGGAGGAAAATAAGGATTGCGGAGATCGGTCCGGTTTTGAGATTCCACACTTCCCCGGTTATCCCTGGTTATACGTAGAAAAGTCGTCTTCATAAGCTACAACACCGATAACGGAGGAAATATCTAAGAAAAAAAGACCTAAAAAGTGTATCTGAGAATAAAAGAGCTCCAAAAAAGACCACTCAAAAAGACGTCACTGACTATTGTCCGACTAGTCCAAGAACGACCTTGTCTGGGAGAGTCTCCGCAGCCTTTCCAGACATGTAGTTCCCAATTCTCTGTCTTCGCTCAGCCAGTCGCAGAGAGTATGCAAATTGGATCCAAGCTAGGACCGACCGAGCATCGGATTTTGCCTACGGACGTACCGCATTGATATAGGCGTGTAGATGCCAAACTATCGAAACCACCAGTTGACCTACAAGGATATCAGCGACAGACACAAATCCTCCCAAAAGAAACATACTCACCGAGGCTGTGACACCCCCACCAACACCCTTAATACTATGCCACCATCCCTTAGGAATGAACAAGCCATCACCGGCACCAAGGCACGCTTCAAAGCCAACCCCAGCATCCGAACCGGCAGACACCGGAGTCCCCCAAACCATCTCATCTAACAATACCCTCTCCCTCCCCTGCATCATCTCCTCACCCCGGAAAGCCGCTGCCTCCCGACTCCCACTCTTCCCTAGCTGCCTCCTCACAGCCCCAAACACAGCCTGTCCATCCGCCGGCGCAAGCAGTCGCACAACCTTCTCCCCAGCCAGCTGGACAAACAAGTTCGGGTTCGGATCACGGTGGAGCGGCGTGTACGTCGGCGGGTGTCCAATCCAGACATTGGTGTCGTATACATCGCCCTTGCCCGCGCGCGCCACGAGCTCCGGAGTCGGGAAATCTTCTCGAAGCACGGAAGGGAGGTCCAGGAGCTGGCATTGTGCTAGGTAGAGCCGCGTGGATTGGGAAGTGGTCTCAGCCGCGCGCATCCAGTCGAGGAAGAGTGTGAGCGGCGCGTGGAATTGGCGGAAGCTATGCGTTTCTGTTGTCCCACTGTCAGATCCAGATCCAGATTCAGATTCAGTGTCGGTCGATGTGGATTCTGTGAGTTCGAGTGGGACGAACGCGTCGGCGCCGTGTTTCTGGAGATAGTCCACATTCAGGCTTGCGACGGGGTTCGGTGTTGACTCGGGGCTCGCGCGTTTGAACCATTGTTGCCGGGCGGGGAGGTCTTGGAAGGTAGAGCGTGGGAGGATTGCTGGTTGTTCGGGCAGGAAGCATCGCTGCCGGAAGGTGTTCAGGGTGGCATTTTCGAGGATGTTTATAGGTCGGTATTGAGAGGGTGAACTAGCGGAAAAGCTTCGGACGCTTGATCGGGAGTTATAATAGAGGCATGAACGAGAGAGTCGCGTCCAGACTCGGGTTGACCATGGCTTGAGCTTCATCCAGGTCGACGTGGGAGGTGGAAGCTGGAGAGATATTCAAGACGGACCTCGGGAGACCCGAGATAATGGATCTCCACGATAAACCCATCCCATTCCCCTTATCAGTCTACCTAATAGTTGCCATCAAAGGATATGCATAGAAAGGTCCACATCAAGTATTCGTATAAGCCTGAAAAGACATCTAAAAAGACCAAAAGATACAAGTCCCCATAAGTGGTTGACTATTCTCGTAATCATTAGCTGAAAGGAAAGAGCTTGAACCTGCATACATCGACAGGTGCCTCAGGCTGCCACACTAAAAGTTGAAGTAATGGATTTCCCTGCATGATTCCTCGTTCAAATCGGTGTAAATGATCCAATCACAAGCCAGAAAGGAAGTCGATCACAATAAAGATGCATGAAAACCGATATAGGCCGAGGTCAATATGCACCCCCGCAATTGTGAAGAAGCTTTGTACCCTTGCGCGTCGAAAACGTTAGACAAAGGGTCGTTCATGTGACCCTCTATATATTACCATTTCACTCTTGTCCTCCCAGGTTTCACAGTTACTCGATTGCCTGTAATTGGTGTTCACCTGCAACATGCCTTCGTCCATCGCCCGAATTCATAAACGCCACATCTACAACAAAGATGCGCACACTTACTACCCGGTCCTCATAGTAGGTGCTGGAGAGTCGGGGGTGGCCATGGGATGCCGTCTCAAAGATGCCCTGGGAACAGACCAATTCCGAATATTCGACCGGCAGTCCGGTATTGGGGGTACCTGGTGGATCAATAGATACCCAGGAGTTGCTTGCGACATGTAGGTAATCCAAGTCTAGTGTTCGTTTATTGAATAGCTAACCCAGAAGGTAAAGTCCAGCGACACTCTACTCCTTCTCGTTTGCTCAGAAAAAGGACTGGTCCACACTGAATCCATCTGGTCCAGAAATTGCACAGTATATGGCAGATGTCTGCGAGAGATATCAAATTGTGGACAAGATTCAGTTAAACACAGACGTCAAGGAACTTAGATGGATCGAGGATGACGAAGAATGGGAGGTCACACTCTCTCACCTTGTCCCCGGAACCGGTGATTTAGCTCAGCACGAACGAAATCGAATCGCAGCCCAGGATGGCCATCACAAGATCTATGTCAAGACAGAAATTGTGCGAGCCAAGGTGGTCATCAGTGGTGTTGGCGGGCTGGTAGAACCTAAGACGTGGCCGAAGGACATCCCAGGAGTTGAAGACTTCGAAGGTGAGATCATGCATACAGCTCGCTGGGATGACCAGATTGATTTGAAGGACAAGGATGTCATCATGGTTGGCTCCGGCTGCAGCGCCGCGCAGGTAGTGCCCGAGCTGGCCAAGCCAGAGGCCAACGTTCGATCCATTACCCAACTCATGCGAACTCCTCCTTGGGTCCAGCCTGATACAATTCCTCCTGAATATCTGCCCTTCTACGAGAAATGGTCACCTAGATTGATGACCCACGTCCCTGGACTAGCGTCGTTCATGCGAAGCGTTCTTTTCTTCATGCTGGAGAAAACCTTCTACGATATGTTCACGGACACTTCGTGGGGCCGAAGAGTGCGGCCGCGGCGAGAAAAGAAGTTCTTGGACCACATGTGCCAACTTGCGCCGGAGGAATACCACGAGATCTTGACACCGAATTACAGCCTAGGCTGCAAGAGACGGATCATCGACGGCACTTGGTATCGCAGTCTCAATGCCCCAAATGTGGAGCTGACTACCAAACCTCTGACAAAGGTCAATGCGAAGAGCGTGACTCTTGGTCCGGGTCGCCACTATCCACCCAACAAGTCTGAAGATGCGGTTAAAGTTAGGGATATTCCCGCTGATGTGATCATCATGGCCAACGGATTCGAAACCAACCAATGGCTGCACCCACTGAAGGTGACTGGCAGAGATGGCAGGGATCTTGAAGAGGTCTGGGCGAAACGTGGAGGCGCCCAGGCATACCAGGGCATCGCAATGGATTCTTTCCCGAACTTCTTTATTCTTTTCGGTCCGAATACAGTAACGGGGCATAACAGTGTTATTTTCGCAACGGAGAATGCGGTAAACTACTCGTTGAAATTCATCAAGCCGATCTTGAATGGCCATGTCAGCTCGTATGAAGTCATGGAGGATGCTGAGCGGGAATGGACTCGGCAGGTGCAGGATGCGCTTCAGAAGAGTGTGTTCCGTCGTGGGGCTTGCTCTAGCTGGTATATCACTGCCGATGGTTGGAATTCAACCACATATCCGTATGTTTTTTTGCTTACTAGTCTCTAATTGTTACTGACATAGTATTCAGGTTTACTCAGATTCACTACTGGCTGCGTTGCACGTTCCCCGTGTGGCGGCATTGGACTGCGAAACTCACGAGAAAGGGACGGATTTTGCGAGGTCTTCGGAAAGTTCTCCAGGGTTCTGTTATTCTTGGGTTCATCGCAGGCTTTGAATTCCTGCGCCAAAATCCTCAGCAGAAGGCTCAGTTGGTGCAGTCATTGCTGGCTGGGAAAGAGTGGTTGGTCTCAACGGTTTGGCAATTGAGGCGTTGATATCTTTTTATTTGGGTCTATTTGAGCGTTGTATTTTTTTATGATTTTTTTTTTTTTTTGAATTGATGAATATCCCCAAAGTGAGATATTATACGCAATTAACGACTGTATGATTCTTGTCAACCAGTACATTGTTATATTTCCCAAGCATAAATATGCTCCGAAGCCAATGACCGGCCGGGTAATCCGATGAGTAAGCTGAATCTGGGGAAACCCCGCGAGAGAGGAATTTCTCCGCACTTCAATCGCCGGTATCTCTCTTTGGCTGCTCATTGAGTCGCTTCAATATTCTACAGACCATGGCTTCAGAGTCGCCTCATATGGAAATATCACCGCCGCAAATGGATCCCCGTGATCAGTCCATCGGTGCGTCTGATTCCAACAAGAGAAAGGCGGAACAAGGCAACGGAACGCAGGCGCGCACAAAGCGGAATCGCTACATCTCCATTGCATGGTATGATATGGCCTGACCCGGCACTTTTTTTTTCTTTTCCGTTACCTCGGTCACTTCAACTCTCCCAGCCTTACGACTGGTCGGATACGTTGTTTGCTTTCAAAGTCATACGATTGTGCCTTCTCCTTCGGTACCTTCGTTGGTATACCTGAGCTAACCATGGAATTCTCAGCAATGAATGCAAGCGGCGCAAGATCAAGTGCAATGGCCAGATGCCTTGCCAACGATGCGGTCACCTGAATTTAGAATGTAAGCGTCTCTTCACTCTCTTGACGACTCGCAGCTCTTGCGTCTGAGCTGTTTGATCCTCGGTTTCGGGCGCTGACCCACCCGCCAGGTCGCTATGCGCCTAATTGTTGTAATAACAACTTCAAAGACTCGGAGTAAGTCACGGAATGGAAATCCGTCTAGCATTTAGTACTGATAAACCGGGCCAGTGAGTTCCGGTCAATGACAGACCAGATCACTACTTTACAAGACCAAGTCAACAGCTTGTTCACCAATCTCAATGACCTTCGCACCCAGAGACCAACCTTTGATTCACCAGGATTTGAGCACCTCCCTCGAGACGGGTCTCAATCGGTCTACACTCCACTTCAAACCGGGCTAGCGAAGCCACGAGCCCGCCACCCACGCTTTCATGGCCCAACAAGCTCGGCCTTCAACTTTGACGTGGCCAAATCTAGCTTGCAAAATATGGGTATCACACCAGCGGAAGATGGAATCCCAGACGACTTGACCACCGCACATGTTTCTCCAACAGGTTCACCTCCTCCCGATCTAGGACAGATTCTTCAAACCACACACCCTACCAAGGACCCAATATGGACAATCTCGCGTGACGAGGCAATGCGTCTTTGTAAGGTTTACGAGGAAGAGATTGGGATCATGTATCCTGTGGTGGATATCGCCAAGGTTATCGGCCAGGCTAATATGCTATACACATTCATAGAAGCTGCTACCAGGACAGGCTTCGCACAACGGGGGTTTCCGGGCTCTGATGGTCTTCATGACGAAAGCTCAATTATTTTGAAATTGATTCTTGCCACCACGCTGGTCGTGGAGGGGGGCGGTCAAAGTGAACTTGGGCACCGGCTCTACTTGGATGTCAAGCCATTTGTAGAATCAAAGTTGTGGGAGTCTCATACCATCAAAACTATTCAGCTCTTTGCTATTGTGGTAAGTCCATGTCTCTTCAAAAGCCGCAGTCAACGCGTCTAACTATGTTTCCCACTCCAGGCCACATACCATTACCATACAGATGATGATGCCATGGCTTATCGGATTATTGGGTTAGCGGCACGGATGTGCTTAGAGATGGGATTGCATCGTCGGGATGCTATGATGAAATCATTCCCCGTCGAGCAGCAGTGGAGCGAGATCACTAGGCTATTCTGGTCAGTCTACAGCTTGGACAGACGATGGAGTTTAGGAACGGGGTTACCTTTCGTAATCCAAGACGAGGATATTGATCCGAACTTACCAGAACCTGTAAGCCTCCATACCTCTCGCCACACAGCTACCTTTATTAACTAGCGTCTGAAAACTACAGGATGCATCTCTGCCTTACTTGCGCTGCATGGTACTATATAACAGGATCAGCTCTAAGATCTGGTACTCTGGTTTGGGCTCCGAGGGCACCACTGATATCCGTCGTGATGAGATTGGATATCTGGATTATCAAATTCTCCAGTGGTACAAGCAAGTTCCAGACGAGCTCAAGTTCTATCCCGTCGATTCCCCCAAGAATGGCGAAAGCGTGAACAGAGGCATGAGGCGACTCAGGGTTCTCTTGTACCTGCGGATGAACCAGCTGCGCATCCTGATCTATCGCCCTGTGCTCCATTCTGCTGCCAGTATTGCCGAAGATCGAGGCCATGCCCAGACTGTTGTGGAGGTAGCCAAAGATACGGTCCGTGTCCTCACTCGGCTGAACCAGGTGTCCGATATCTACCGGACACAGCAAATAACGTTCAACTATTTCCTGGTTGCTGCATTGGCGGTACTGTTCCTAGCAGTGTCCCATGCCCCGGTTGATTTCAACCGACAGGTGCGTGATGAATTCTACATGGCGCTCGACCTGGTCAACGGGTTCAGTACCAAGTCCTACGTCTCCAAGCGGCTATGGAAGACAATCAAAGGCCTACGCAAGATCGGAGAGAAACTTGGCGTTCTCGCCCGTCCTTTTGGACCGGACTCAAGTGATGCTCATTCAAGCGCTGCGGTAGCCATGGCTGGACTCGCGGGACATCCAATCCAGGACCTTTCTATGTACGAATCCATGAACGGTGGGAACGAACTTGGTAATAGTCCTCTCAATGGACTCCAAATGAGCCAAGAGTTGACAAATCTGTTTGAGGCTGTTGGCGCTTTTGGTAATTTCATGCCTAACCCTTCCAGTGATGGTCTTGGTGGCTTCGTTGGGCCGGATGGGGAAATTCAGAACACTGGCGAAGGTTTATCGGGGGTTCTGGGTGATGAAGGAGAGTTTGCTCGAGTGATTCGGGACTTGTTTTGATATTTTAGTCAATACCCAGGTGGCAACAAGACAAATATAAGTTAGTTAGCTAAGTCTTAATATAAATATCAATAGCCCTTGGCTATATCTCCCACGTCAGCTGACACGTGACTCCTGCCACCCAGGCAAATCGAAATCTACCAGCATTAACTTCACTTTTGCCATCGTGAAAGCCTACGGACACACAAGAGCTGTCACAAAACGTGAACAGCCCTTGAAGGCCCCTCCCTTTCTCCAACTGCCCACCGCCCCCGCCAACCGAACGGGCCTAACCCGATTCGACCAACACACCCAACCTCCAGGCTCGAGTCACCAATATTAATCTCCGACTGTCTTTGAGATCTGGTAAGTGATCTGATAAATTACAATATGAAGACCATAAGAAACTGATAAGATATTGACGGGGTTCAGCTTTAGATCCAACCTCTTCCCGTTGATCGCACAATCTCCCCCTCCCGCACATTGCCATGAACGTCTAGCTTTTCGGCCCCTCCATCAACTTCAAGATCTCCTACGATTATAATCGAAGTCTTTCGTTCTCAATCTCCCAACTCCTATACCCTTCCCCACCACGATCCAGCTCCTCCGCGTGACGAAATCACTTCGTCTTCGCCAACATCGCCGAAGACCTCACCCCCCAGCTCGGCAACGTGTCGAGAGAGACAGGTTCGGCGTTGGCCGACGGCCTCGACAGGCTGGATTTGAGTCAACTGTCTGAATCGACCCTATCGTCATCTGTGTCCGCCTCGTTCGACATGTCATCCTCGGAAGGAGCGCCGGAGTCCTGGATTTCCTCGTTTTGCTCGTTGATGGGCCATGAGTTTTTCGCAGAGGTGTCGGAGGACTTCATCGAGGATGACTTCAATTTGACTGGTCTTCAGTCGCAGGTGCCAATGTACAAGGAGGCACTAGAGATGATCCTGGATGTGGAGCCGGAGGATGACGAGGAAGAGGAGGAGGAAGAGGAGGAGGAGGAAGATGAAGACGATGTGCTTGGCGATCAACCTGCATACGGAAGAGCAGGCGACCGGCGACACGCCCGGGTCGCAAGCGATTTGAGTGTGATCGAGAGCTCCGCTGAGCTCCTGTATGGGTTGATCCACCAACGGTATATCACCTCGCGGCCCGGCATTCAACAAATGCTCGAAAAGTACGAGATGCAGCATTTTGGCACCTGTCCGCGAGTGAACTGCAACGGATGCAAAGTTCTCCCCGTAGGCCGGTCCGACACCCCTGGCCACGAAACGGTTAAGCTTTTCTGCCCCGGTTGCATGGATATTTATACACCCCCCAACAGCCGTTTCCACTCCGTCGATGGCGCATTTTTCGGTACAACGTTCGGATGTCTGTTCTTCATGACATTCCCAGATCTAGATATCGGACCCCGTCTAGATGCGGCATTGTCGATGATGTCGCCACGAGGCGCATCAACGCAGTCTCGCACTGGCTCCCTGACACGCACCCCGGCAGGTCGTCAGGCACAGTCGCCCACACCCGAAAACCAGCCGTTAGAAATCAACGGCGTCCGGACACCCAACCTCTGCCCGGGGCTCGGCAAGGGCAAAATCTATGACCCCAGAATCTATGGTTTCAAGGTCTCCGAGGTCTCGCGTGTCGGCCCGCGCATGAAATGGTTGCGCATGAAACCCAAAAACGTTGTCGAGCTCGACGAGGCGTGGAATCACGAGCACGGGGTCTCTCCACAGGAGGCACGCGATGATAAGGACGGCGATATTGAGATGAACCCCGAACAATCGCAAGATGCTGCCATTGCGAACCGCAAGAAAGCCCCGATGCGGCGCCGCCGACCAAACCTTGGCGCCTTGGTCTCCACAGATCCGATGGACGTGCACGGTAGATGAAATGATAAAATAAATAAAAAACCTTGCATCCGTGGTTGTTTCCAAGGTTGAGTCTACCGTATCAGAGGATCTGTGTCATGCTCTTGACTGTGGAATGATTGGTCCAGGAATTGATGACGATGATGACAGATGTTTGAGCTTGGTTTACTCCCGGCTTTGAATGGGATGCTGTTTTTTCTTCTTCTTCTAATCTATTGGGCTTTTATTCTGTCTGCGCGCATCTTCCCTGGCCTTGTTCCATGATCCTCTTGTTTCGATTACCAGTATTGATTTGTCCCCATTCATTGTTTTATTCTTCCTTTTTTTTTTGTCAGTAGACTCAGCACATTACTTATTTTTTTGAATGGAACGTGATAGTAGTACACATTGCTTGCCATACTGTCTTTATCCCCGCTTCATACTTTCCATAGGTCTCTGATGAGCCAGCATTCAAGGGCCCACCTAGGCACCTCCACACATCAAAAGACAAATCACCATAAGAACGACAGAGCCTCAGGTACGGAGTACGCAAATCACTACTGATCTGCAAGAAAGGGCTGGCCCCCCACCATCTATGAGGCTCCAACTGCATATGAACGTTGTCCAACGAGCCTCGTGTACACCGGCGTCCCCGACGCAACCCTATTTAATTTGAAACTATTCCGTACTCCGTACAAACTCAAACATTTCAAATCCTATACAGCACGTCCACGAGTCCATTCATGCGTTAGCGTACTCGTCACTTCCATGCAAGACCTTTGACACATCGGCGACGCCGACGTCAAGGATGTCCCATGCCCGTGCCACCTATGACAACAGTCTCGTATTAGGCCGTGCCTTACTCCGTACACGTTCGCACTTATCAATCTGATTTGTGATAATCACTCATAATTTAGCGCCAAAAAAGTACGGGGGGGGCCATAATTCATCATCCAAATTAGGATACTTACTATACAAAGAATCCTACATTAAGTCTAGTGCACCGGACTGACGGACTGGCGGAACGGCGGGTGAGCGGTCCACCTAGGAATCCCATTGGGCATTTAGCGTATCTGCGTATAAAGGTTAGCGTATATGTATATGCATGTCCCCCCCCCTGGTCAAGTATTGGGGGTTGGGCGCGTAAAACAATAAATTCGACCCTTTTTTCTCCTCCTATGAAAATGCTGAGATAGTGGTGTAACGCTGGAACTATCACATGGGGGGCATATGTATGGGGCACATATGGCATAGGCCAAGGGCGGTTCTTTGATGGTGACTCGTGTGATTCGGATTGGAGCCGTCGAGGAGCTGTTATAGTGGGTCTTGGCTGATGAGTGCATTGTTTGCCTTAGCTTTCTTTAGCTTTCTTTAGTTTTGTTTTTGACTCGGTTGTATATTGCCACGCTCTTTTCTTTTTTAAACACCTAGTGGTTTCAGCTACTGGGCTTGTACTAGGGGGTTTCTTCTTCATGAGCCTCCAGCGCTTAGTTCCTTGCACCGGAGCATATTTAGTTGGTCACGTATATTAGCTTCTCAAACCATATTTTATCGCTTTCCAGCCAACCCTTGTGATCATACTTTTTCCTATAAGCCTATATCTGAAAGAATGTGAGATGATATACAGGTCCATGGAAGAATTGTGAGATCTTTAACTTTAATGTAATGTCCCTGCATAATCTTATATCTTAGCACAATAATATATGCCTTGACAGTCGGCCGGAAAGGTTGATTCTCCTAATATGCTATTGCTTACTATGGTCCCGATGTAGACGATATGTGGGTGCTGTTTCTTTTCTTGTTTCGTTGACTCCCTCAAGCCCTACTAGATCGAGAACAATAACCCTACTCAATTATTACTCCTGGTCATAGAGAATTTCTTTGTTTTTATATCCCAGTAGCTCGGAAGAGATCTGGTTTCGGGCATATGATATTTACACCTTAAGATCAACATCCTGGTGCCTCACATTACTCGGATTTCAGAACCCCGTGAAACCAAGAGGAAGGGGCCATATACTGAGCCCTGGGACAATTTATACGGCAGCTATAGAGCATTCAGAGTAAACAAACGGGTGTGATATTGACGAGGCGGTCGAAGAAGTGCTATTGTGTTTGGTACTCCGTATTAATACACCGGGCTAGCCTTGCAATAGCCAATTTTCGGGGAGCGATGTTATTGTCAAAGTCAAAAAATGGCTCAAAAAAGGGAAGAAAATACGGGTTCTTCTTCGGGACTTCAATCCGACATTCCATCATCTGTAGTCTGTGGTCTACGAAAGTGATCCTGACAACACGGCTAGAGCAGCTTTTCCTTCCCCTAATCAAGCTATATTAACCGAGTTCGTTTTTTTTTTTTTTCTACTTCTAAAATTATATTTTCATGAGGCTTTTAAAGCAGTGTGGTCAAATTGAGAGCAGACAAGACATAGTGGCTGCCGCTTTCAACCCACAATATAACACGCCCTCTAAGCCCCCGATGGGGGGACATTGGAGCCAGGATTTAGAGATAACTAAAATAATAACTAAAATAGGAGGAATGTAAGAGCAGGGCAAGCCTTTGCTTACAACACGAAGAGCTTATCAAGGCTTGGAAGAACTGTAAATAAGAGTATGATTATTTTTCGTCCAAACATGTCGAGCAAACATTAACGCACGTTCTCCCTTGTCGGGGAGAACCCGAGCCTAAATCCTCAATCCTCCAATGAATACTCCGTCGTCTCAAATATCCATAATTGGAGGCTCATATGGTATACTGTACATCGACAATACAGTATGCATACCTAATTAGTGCCACGCACTGCCAAACACTGCGTGGTAATTACCCCAGAACAATGAATTGAACGATCTGGACCGGCCCCCAAAAATGGCCAAAGCCGGAATCCAACTAGACTTCGACCGAGCTCGACCGAGTATTTCCTATGCATGTCCATCCTAAAATAGTTATATGTTATAGACACTAGACTAACCCATGTTTTACGTATATGCCCTCCTTACGCTGATTTCCCCATTTGTCAAGGTTAAAATGATTCACCCAAGAACTCCAGATTTGAAAACTACAACATCAAAAACCTTTGTTCCCAATACTGCGGTCTCCCGTGCTGACTGCGGCCAGCCCCGCTGCAGAATGTGGAGTTCGACGGCGCATATATCCCTTAAGGCGCCCTATGGGTCTGGAAGGCGATAGGCTGACTCGTTCGTTATTGAGCATAAATTATCATCATTTTTTCAACAGGGATTCACATTCAGCTTCTTGGCTCCTCACATCTGTAGTGGATCATTCTGGGAACCTTGTTCCGTTGTACTTTTTCAGTTGCATATTCCTGTTTATTTATTTATCTTTCTATTTGTTTTATCTATATGGAGTTATTATCGGACTGGGGTTTCCTTGTAATAGTGTATATTTGTACTCCGTATGTGTGCTTTAGATATATCTCCCTCTATTTGGAATACGGAGCACGGAGGTACCGGGGTAACTATTCCCGGCGAGCATTCCTAAAATTGTTCAATGAACATGGAAGCTAAGGCTGAGAGATCTTCATTTTTTTTTTTTTTTTCTTTTCTTTTCCTTTTTCTTATTCGCTCTTTCCCACCTCCATACCTCCATGCCAAACTTCCTCGGCAATATTGACCGAGTTGACCTTTTTGGCTTCTGTAGATAAGGTTGAGGACGATGCGGGTGAATTACTGCAACATGCAATATGCAACGTGCAGAGGGGGAACTTGGAAGACAATATTTATTAAATATAACGCACCTTCCTTTTTGGCCAATGCCAACGGTCCTTATATACTTTGATCCACAGTCAGGGATGGGGGATAGGCGGGAACGCTGCAGACCAGAGCCGCCAACCCTGATAAGAAGATGATCCCCCCCCCCC
>LACB01000571.1:0-16542 GCA_030142185.1 Penicillium thymicola
GAGATGGCAACAAAAGCAAGAGGTATTGGTCCAGAGAATAAACATGAATGTATATGTATGTATCAAGATCAGGCACACAAATCACCACCACGTCGCTTTGCAAACCAAGATGGCGCTTTTAGGGGGATTGTTCATGGTTCCGTACATCAAGCCGGTATCAACACTATGTACTATGACAGCAACGCAACCGAAGATCGGTGCGTGGGCTGTTTGTGACATCTTTCGAGATGTCGGCTGTGTACCAAGACAGAGCATGGTAGATCAAGTAAGGGAAATAAGTTCAATTGGGAGAGAGTCCAACGGTGTGCAACCACATGCAGCGTTCCATTTGCGGGAAGCGAGAAGTTCGGCCGAGCCAGCGGCCGGTCATTATCAGCTTGCATCGACACACATGCCCGAACGAAGATACGCAGGAGGCAATATGCATTCCGTATGTGCTCATCGTCGGATGAAACATGGAAAGGGCAACACTATCAATCGGGAATATCAAGACCTCAGCCGGAGTCAGAAGGGGTTTCAGGTTTCAGACTCGCGCAAGGAAACATAAGGAAGTGTTTCGAGAAGGTGGATATGGCACATGGCCCGCCCACACAGGACCCACCCGCACGAGAGCAGGGCAGATAACGATGAAATGATAGACGGACCACTCGCGTGTGGAATCGCACCAATTAACTCGGCGGAGAGATGGCGAGCCCGTTCATCATTTTGGGCAGCGGCTTTCTACGGGCAGTATTTGCCGTCTTGGAAACCCGTGGTGCACCGTGGATCATGCGGGGCTCTGTCATCAGGCTTGTATCTAGGTTTGCCGGTGCTACAGGGAGATTGTCAGTGGGCGGATTGGCTTGGGGGCTGGAGCCTTCGAGCGTACCTCTTGTTGGAACTCTGCCGTAGTCCGCCGAAAGATTCTGCTGGCTGCGGCTGTTTGGGGTGAAGGAGGTAGCGTTGGCTGTACGCCACAGATGGTTCGAGGTATCTGAGAGGAAGTCTGTTGTCGACCGACCAGAGAAAATGGATGTGCGGCCGCGGTTGCGCTTTGAAAGGACAATCTCGTCGAACAAGGTCATACGCGGGTCCTTGGACTTCGGGTTCGTTCGCTCGCGGTCACTGATGAACTCGTTGAAGCCTATTGTTGGGTCAGTATTTCCTCCGCAGTGGGATATGAGAACTCGGCAACTTACCTTGCGTCTGTTGCAGAATTGTGATATACTCGGCGTGCTCGCTTGGAAGGCTCTTCATGAAAGCCTCTATGTTGAAATTGTAATACATGCCGGACTTCTTCTTATCGCTGCTGGCCGGTACAAGGAACTTCTTGTACGTGTAGAACAAGCTGGCAAAGCATCTGACAAAGGCCGCACGAATCTGATCCGGATGGAAGGCTGCGTCACACGGCAGACACACCATGGAGGCGCAGCGGTTGTGGACTATCAGTTTGCATGCAGAGCACTTGTACATATTTTCTTCCGCCAGATCATCACAGATGGCACAGGTCAACTTGTCATCCCAGGGTTGGACTTGGAAAAAATGACCCTCGGCCCAGCAAGTACCCTCGTTATTGCCGCCGGGCTGGTATGTGGATTGAGGGACGATTGTAGAAGCAGCGATGGTAGACTGCGCATACACAGACGGTGCATATGTGGATCCAGCACCGTAGTCAGTGTTGAGAGTCGTCACTGAGAGATTCGAAGCATGACCCAGGAATGGAGCACTTGGACGTCGACCCACTCCAAATGACGAGCTTCGGCGCGAGGCGGCATCGAAATGACCAGAACGTTTCTCGCGCAATGAGGCTTGCAATGCCATACCGGAATCATTGCGTGACGAGGGAGCTGGTGGAGGAGGGAAGAAGCCAGAGGTAGGCGAACTCTCTCTCGGGGATGGCGGAGAGGCACTAGCTCTCAGAGTGGAGCTAGTCCCTGGGCGTTCATTACCGCGGGATGATGAGTACCCACGAGATGGACCGCCCTCATTTCGGGCGTGCAGGAAGACGTTGAAAATCGGAGGTGTGTAGGAGCCTGGCATCACGGATGTTGCACCGAATGCACTGGAGTTGAGACTGACATATTTCGCGAGGTTAGTTGCAGGCGCCTTGGATGTGAAACTGGCCTTGCTCTCTGACATGAACGAGTCCCATGGGTATGTCTCAATTGCATATGCAGGAGGCCCGGTGGGGACGTGGTATCGACCGTGTTGAGGGGCAGCTAGCTGCAGCAAGGAGAGGAGCTTCCTGCGCTGATGACGTGGGAGAGAGGTCGGTTGAATGGTGCTTTCGATCATATTATTGTCCAGATCAACCAGGACAAAGTCGTCCGTGGGCAGCTCCACCTTCTCGTACCGACGCTCGATACCCACGATGTATGGGCAAGGGGCCTCGAGAGCCTGAATTAAGCGCGCAGGAAGGACAGGAATGAGAACACCTGTCCATTCTAGAGGGAACAAAAGATCGACCAACGCTCTAGTCGCGAGATAGAGCATGGAGGTGTGGGAAGACAAGAAGATGATACGGGATTCAGTAAGAGCGTACTGTGTGTTATTAGCATCGTCTCGTATCAACTGAACTGGCAAAGGAAGCCTACCTCAAAGAGAATGATAATATTGGGTACCGACAAAGTCCGGAACAAGGCATAGAGATCAGTCTAGAAATCAGTCAGCAAAAGGGTCGACAGAGAACCCGACCAAGATAGCGGTGCACTTACATTGCGAGAACCGGGGATCTCATTGGGCGCCTCTTTACGTGCGAACAACCGCAGCTCACGAATCGAAATCTCGACCTGAGTCTTCGAGGATATTGGACAGAACGCTTCTGTACAGAGATTCATGACATATCGCTCCAGCGGTTGCCATAGACCCATGCGCGGCGAGGGCGGAGGCACATGCTGTACACTACCCTCCGTCATGGGCACGACGACAGCCTTGAGCCATTCTTTCCAGAAGCTCGTCATCGTGCTCTCCCGACCCAAGATACCGTACGCACGTGGAATCCAGAACCCAGTATCACCATCGGTCAGACCCTCGATCTTGGAGGCTGCGCCGTGTCGGACCGGACGGAGGAGATCGGTCATCAGCCCAATCTTCTCCTCCACGGCGCTGATATCATCTTCGAGCTGTTCGCGGGATTCAGATCCTGACGGGACAGTCGGCAGCTGGGCTAGAAGTCGGGATAACTTGGCCCGCTCGGATGCCAATCGTTCGCCCAAACTTGCAGCCAGCTCACGCTCCTCGTCTGTCATGTTGTCCTTTCGCCATTCTTCGCAGCGTTTCTCGAGCTCCTCCGCGGCATTTTGGTTGAGCGGTATCCAGATAAGCACACAGATAGCGTGTAGCCTAGAGCCATTGTCTGTTGTCATGGCGAATCCGTGCCAGGTAGAGCGCGGTCGCTGATCGGAAGAGACGATGTTGACATCATTCGGAAAGGCGAACATAGGGACGTAGTCGGGGAAAGTGCCGCGCTGCTTCATCTCGTCTGGCATGCCGCGTGTGGGGTATCGGTCGAGGAGAACGGGCTCGAATCGCCGTTTCAACGGATGCATTGTGGGGGAGATCTCGAGCGGTTGCGGGACGGGGATTACCGAGTTGTAGTTACTAAGTCGTCGAGAAGTTCGCACCGAAGCTGAAGATAATCCATTGTTAGCCAGTGCATCCACAGAAAGTCTCACGATTCCGTTCCCGAGTGAACTGAGGGTTTCTCACATTGACGGGCAATGGATGGTTGTCGCTTCATACTATTCATATCTCGAAAGGACCGTCGCACGCTCCCAATACCCGACCTCAGCAAGTTACCGCCAGGCGTGGGCGCATCCTCGGAGACAATCTTCTGCGTGCGAACCCTGGATCGTGGGCGGGTATTTGGGGTAATGGCGCCAGCGCTTAAGCTCAAGTCAGTTAGAAAAGATTCCCGCTCGTTGGCGAACTTGAACAGGGCGGAGTCGAAATCGAAGTCCTCGGAGAACAAGGCGGAGGCACGCAGGGGCGGCGAGGCACCACCCTTGACGGTCATGCTGCTCCGGTTACTGTTATTGCCAGTGCCAGCACCATTTGTTCCTTCCGAGGTCTTTGAGAACGTGGATAGTCGTTGAGCCGAGCCCCTGTGACCGGCGCCAGCGAAGAGCATCGAGTTTGGTCGGGAGACCCCATCCGGGTTATGTTCCTCCTCCGCATCGGCGTCCTCCTGAATAGTGTCTGCGAGCGCAGGGCCTGGGGATGCGGCACCATTGGCACGGTAATCCTCTCCCAACCTCTGGAAGGTATCCAAGATCTCTGTACCATCCACCCCGGCTATCCAGAAGTAGTCGGCGAGGGGGGCGCCCTCCGATGTGCTTGACGATGGCATTGTGGAGAGAGTCACAGCGGACTGTAGCGGGTTAATACCTTAATTGTCACCGCATGGATCGCAGTATTTCCAGGAAAGGGAATGCACAGAATTAAGCGCATGTAGTCGGGAGGGGGGGAAGCTGATAAAAATGGGGGAGGAACGGGAGGGAGGGGCAGTTCAGAGTGAAGATCAATTTTGGGGGTGATTTGAAGGTCCAACGTATTAAAAAAGGAGTTCTGTGATTATCTTTTTGCTCTTTTTATTGTATTTCGATGTATTATTTTTCTACCCAAATATTTTCCTTGTCTTCTCAATTTTTATTTTTATTTTGTCTTCTTTCTTTTCTTTTTTTTCCCCCCTAGGAGAACGGGTGGTTGCGTAGACGTGTGGCAATGTTACTTACTTAGAACCCGATATTTAAATGTGCGCAACATGTCTACTTAATACTCCACTGTATAAAAATGGTAAGAGTTGCCCGCGTCAAGTCCCAAAGTCAGGTCAAAATATTCAAGGGGGCATTCACAGCCCTAGTATTCATGCAGAGTACTTGACACCGTAACCTGCATGTACCTAGACTCTAAAGGGATCCATACTTCCGGGGTAGATACCCATGATACGGTTCATTAATCATGTCTATATTAACTGCTATAACTATGTAGTTGTAGTTATATACCTGGGTATTCCCCTATTTTAATACCTAGCTAACTAGTTAGTTAGTTACATACAACATCTGTTATAGTTATATAAGTGTGACCTTGGAACTATTGTATCAGCCCCAGGGGGTTCGAGGCCCGTGATCCATGGTTGAGCTTTGAGCTTCGGATAATGCAAGCGGGTCTTGGCTGATCCTTTTTTTAACGAGAGGTTCCAACTGATATACTACTACTCTGTATGAGGTGAAGGGTTCATTTTCTGGTGAGACATAATCTTTCTGTTTAGGGGGGATTTTTTAGCTTGATACGCCACAATGTCATTCTTTTTTATACGACTTTCAGGGGGCGGGATTATCGGGAACCGAGGTCTTGGGAGTTTGTAGGCTTTACTCCGTACTTTGGCGTTTCCCTCGTGGGTATCTTCCTTTTTTCTTAGATTGCGGAGTCTGTTTAACGGCTTTTTTTTCTTTCTTTTCTATGTATATCCCCTAACATTTATTTTCTTCTACAGAATACTCCGTATAAGTGATTTTCTGTACATAACATCAATTGATACCATATATGCATTTCGTACAGAATAGAATTCCGAGTCAGGAGTCACCAAGTGGAGTGACTTGTCCCGGGGAGATGATCCATACTACAGTTGGACAATGTGGAGCAAATGGTGAAAGAAAGCATCGCTTGGGTGTATCAGTTTCCATGGTATCGATTTTATAATAAAAATAAAAACTAATCTGATTACAGGAAATCCCACAGTTCATTCCAGTGTTAGTATTCCGTTGGATCAGCCCAGGATCTCTACATTCTTACATCGAGAGTACTATAACTATCTATAACTAACTAGTTATGCGTCTAGCCATCTAGATCCCATCCATAGACTAATAAACACAAGTCCACTATAATTACTCTGTACTACCAGTACAGAGTATAGTCCAAATACATGTCTATTCAACGCCCCAAGCACGGCTGATACCCATATGTGACACAGGGGTCCCCTGCACCGATAGCCCTTTTCGACTGGTCGCATCCCAGGAGTCCGGGCAAGGTTATTCCAACCATCTCCCCGTGTGCATTAGTACTTGCATACACTCAATGCGGTCAACAGTGTATATTCAATTGGAGAGAAGAGGCGGTGGGAGCAGAGCAACAGATTGTAGCCCTGGAATCCATATCTTCGCAAACCAAAAAAGACACAAAATATTTAATTATAGAAAGATGAGTGAAACTAAAATAGAAGTTTGTGTGAGACATAGATTGTAGATAATGATCTATAGTTACAGATCGGGCAACAAATGTGAACAGCTAAACCCCATTGATCAGTCAGAGTCTAGACTCTTTCTATAACTCTATAATTATCGGATCTGGGCTCTAAGAGACCTTTACATGTATACATACCCGAAATATCTTTTCTAGTTATATGTAGCATCCCGTGGAATACGTGGCCTTGGGCCAAGGACGAATTCTCGTGCTTTCTTTTTTTCTTAAATTTCCTTTTTGGTAGCAAGCCCTATGGGGAGTGGAGCAAATGCCCGGCCGAAGTGTGCAAATATCCAGAGCTTCCTTGCCGAGAGGCAACTGCCGTGTGACAAAAGAATTAAGCGTCGGCTGCATGGGCTGGTTTGCGCTCCGTACTAGTCGTGTTAGGGAACTCGGCCAATGCACCGGACTCCATTCCAGAACCTCAGGCAGTGAGTCAGGCCTACATAGATTGTGTGGGTATATTCGGAGCCCAATATATTACACTGTACACCCCAATTGAGGACGCTGCTGCCAATTCCAATGGTAATATTATGTAAGTGAGCCATTGGAAATGTGTATAAACCGCCCTTGCGGCGCCCTCCATGCAACCCGGCGGCTGGATGCACTAAAATAAATCGGCGCCCATGTCGTGAGACAGTAACGGAAGTGATCCGGTGGGTTGGTTGCACACCGCGTTTCAGGTGCGTTTCCGGCTCATCAGGTTGCCCGTCGTCAGGAACCCCTTGTCTCCCATAGCGCCGCGCCATTCAATTGACAACTGACCCAGCGTGGCACGACCGTCCCGTCGCAGGTCCTTCTGGAGTGTCTCAAGTCCCTCGCTCTGGCCCTCTTCTTGTTCGACCAAAAACGCTACCTGTAGGACATCCCGTGGATTGAGTGTAGGCAGTGCCGCGGGTGACATGTCCGGGTTCATGGTGTCCCAATTTATGGATTTGGAGTGGAACGGTGGCTTGGGATTTAGTTTCGTTTGCTATCCATCCCCCGACGTTAGCCAAATTGTTGAGCATTTCCGGCCCAGCCCGGATTTCAGGTACAGCCGCGCGATTCGCCGTGGAAAATCCACACATTCGCTAGGGATTGATAGGAAACTCATACCTTGACTACCACCGCACCCTCACCCACGTTTTCCAGTTGTGCCTCTAGGGCAAACCGGAGTAGCCTCGTTTTCCCGTATGGGCCAAGTGACTTATTATTTACCTCGAGCGGCGGAAGTTCGGACGCCTTGGTCCGAACGCTCAAGCATGGTTGTGCCACAAACTGGTATAACTTTCGGAAGGTCCTGACCCGGCCACTAGCCGCCTGCGAGTCTGAACCGATCTTTGTCTCCGTATAGCTGACACTGACAGCTAGTATATGATTTCCTTCTTCTTTCAGATCGAACCGTACAATCTTTTGTAATGACTCGCCGATCTTGAGCCCGTCTGTTGATGCAGAGTCATTGGGTGGCTCTAACTCCAGTGCCGTGACCGACGAAGGTGTTTGCATTTCCGCTACTATGCGCACCGATGTGAGGAGTCGGTCGTTGTCATCATCATGGATCTCATTGTTCGCGCTAAGTGTGCATCCGAAGGTTTCTCCGACGTAAACGGCTCCGAAGGAGGGAGGCAGAGTAAGCTATTGGCGTTAGTGAACAGTTTCTTGGGGGGTGCTTGGTAGCCATCTCACAAGAGGCGTTAAGATGAATTGATCATCGGAGTCACCGGACGGATAGCTTAATGACGCTTTCGAGGAGATTATGGTGTTAGACGTTGGGAGGGGATGCTGATAAGAAAGTGACGGTCGCGCAAGGCTGCGTATTGAGAGTCAGGACCTGCCATCAACACAACGGATATTGATAATTGTAATTACCGCAGCACTAATCAATTCATAATTAGCTTGCTAGTCCAACTATGGGTTGTATTCACATACCTTTGAGAGAGACCGAATGTGGTTCCTTCGGAGCATCCGCGCCCGATAGAGCCCGTGGACGTGACATGGAGAATCAGTTCAAATATGTTCTAAGGAGACAAATTGGAAATAAAGGAAAGAATTAGGCTGCAATCCTAGGCTTTGCAGTATAGCGTCATCTTGTCGATGAAAGAGGGACAAGTCCACAGTTCTCCACGAGCTGATAGCGATAGGGAAGCTACCCCAAACAAACAGTGCAAACATCCCTCTTTCCCAAATAGTATACGACCTGGGACTCCAAACCTTGGAATGTTCTAGCTTATTAATGTTCTCGTTTTACTGACTGGCCACATATAGATGTCTGCTGAATGCATTGAGCTCTAAATTTGTACATATGTAGCGTATTTGATTAGCATCGTACTTCCCTGCGAAATAGAGCATCTACTACCTAATGGGGAAGGAGCATCCAAGAGATCTTTAGGGCTGAGTACATACATACCTACGTACATACCTAGGATGATATAGAATTGCTACCCTCTATAAACTCGTCTCTTTCCTGTATCTTTATGTACATACCACTGCGATAAACGTTATTTTACAACGAAGTAAAAGCGGGAACAAACAACATTCACGTCTTCGTAAGGCTTCATGCAAAGTCATAGGATACTTCACGTACCTGGAACAGCCTCTAGTTTTTGCTTGCCGCAATACAGGCATGTTGCAGTGCATGCTTTGTCCATTATTCACCTTCCTAGATATTCTATCTTTCATACCCACGTAGAAGTACCCCATGTCTGGAAGTTCCTGTCAATGCAAAAACTCTAAACCTTTCCTCTTCTCCTAGGCTACTATCATTCCCTAATATTTTCGACATCAAAGTCGAGCCCACTGTCCACCCTACTGGTTCTAGTATCAAGCCTATGGCCCAGAACTTTATCCAACTTGCAAAGCGCACTCCACCTAGTACCTTTCAAGTCCTCATGTCTGAGAAACGCACTCTTCCATGGCTAAACTCACCTCCCGCCGGGTTCTTAGAAAGAGACCAACGCACTGAAAGTCAAACGTAAGTAAATGTTGACTAATATGGCATACTTCGATTGGCTAATGAGTGCTGCTTTTAGCATGTATATGATTAGACACGGTATTAGCGGAACTAAGGATGTTCCCAAAATCTCATTTGAAGTTGTTGGGTCGACTGGCAGCATCTACAGAACCATCATTGACAAAGTGCCTACCTGTGACTGTCCGGACGTCAGATTCCGAAAGGTGCAGTGTAAGCACATATGCTTTGGTAGGTCTCAACCAACTCAGCAGATACATATCTAATGTGTTTTTTGCTAATGTGCTGCCAAGTCCTATCTGCGATGGATGTTCCTGTGGAATTGAGGTACCAGCAGACATTTTTGCCATCTGTGAGTCCCTGCAACCCCTAAGCAAGCATCATTGTGTCTACACATATCCCTAACCCACTTGCTTAATCAGGAGCTACGCAAGATGCTTGCTACGCTATCCTCGAAGCGAAAACTGAATACGACTTCCCTTGCTTCCACCGGAGACAGGAAACCAGTCGAGGGCGAATGCCCAATCTGTTTCAGCGACTTCAAACCCAACCAGAAAACTACTTGGCGTCAGGACTGCGGCAGCAATTTTCATCAGGCCTGCTTTGAGAAATGGGGGGCCGCTATGCAGGCGTCCGACGATGTTGTCCGTTGTCTCTACTGGTAAGTGGTGACAACTTGTCTGAGCCCTAAGAAGAACATGAAATATAACAGCTGTTCGCATATAGCAAAGTCCCCTGGAAGGGCGATGAACACGAAACCTCCTATGCTACCGGAAAGGCTGTCGGGACCGAGGAACGCCGTAGTAAACTGAAATATCCGAACGTGGGTGACAACTAGTCCCTAAATTCCATGGGTGGATTAGTATGAATTTGCACTTTGACCGCTAGGTTCTTAGATGAACTCTGCCAACAATGTGCCTCTCGGACTGAAATAGATGACCTGCCTTTATACATCTCTATGTATGCAAGATCGACGACCTGTTCTGTTGCGGATTATCTCTTGTTCTCTTATCGGAGAAATACTGGTGTTCAGTGCTAGTGTGGGACAGAGTATTTCATGCTGGATACACCCAAATGAACTTGATCTCTTTTTTTTACGAGCTTCAATGTCGAGTGTAAGCTATGTATAGTTGTACTACACTCGATTGGGACCTTGCAAATTCACTTCTACTCAAGCCAAAAAATGACAGAAAAGCAACAAATGATCCATTGATCTCAAATCCGGGTATCACACCAAGCCCCAACGGCCGAAGGAACCAAAAAAAAAGCATCAAGCTTCCCAACTCCCCAAAATCCAAGAACACCAAACACAGACTCTTCTTCTATATATCCTTTTGAAGCCGTTGACCGAGTCGAACAGTCGCGACACTAACGCCTTCCTCGCCAGTCATCCACGACGGCATACGCTCAGGGTCAACGATGCCTAGCTCAGCAAGTTTGCGAATTCCGCCGATGACGTCGGAGCCGGAGAAAGTGAGTGACACGACAGGTAACGTAGACGTAAAGTCATCGACATCATCATCCTGTTCCTCACTGGAACCCGGCGTATCGAGGAGTCGGATATCGAGACGGTCCAGCGGTGCAGGGGCGAGTGATGACCCCAATGTCCCAAATCGAGAGTGGATGGCTAGGCGACGTTTCTTAGAATCTGGAGATACGGGGCGTGTATCAATACCGCTGGATCTTCGTTTTGCCGCAGAGCCATTTGTGTTTTCCTTTCCTTCTGCTGGGCCGGAATGACTCGTTTGGATATGGTCTTCAGGTGAGACTGTATTGGAAGGTCGGGGGTCCAACGGACTTCCTTCAATGGCTGCGTCTGCGAAGATGCTGAAGGCGCCATTTGATGCCGTTGATCGCCCAGGTCCTCGGAGGGCGAGGAGTGTAGGCAGACTTTTTGCTGCCAGGGATGTCGCCTGCAGAGAGAATCGCTCCTGTGGGCGAGACAAAGCTTTGGGAATGGAATCGCGCACCAGACGCTGAAGAGTTTTGGTATCTGTAGCCACTGAGCCTGGGGAAGGAGCAGCTTTTGATCCGGTGGATGCTGTTATGGAAGTGTAGACGTAAGGGCAACTATCCGGGAAAGCAACGTAGATGACTCGGGACGAGTCAGTGAAGATCTCGGCTGGCTGCCTAGGGGATTGATATGGTGAGTCGACGACGAATATACGTAGGAATGTCAGCGGCAGTGTTGCCGAGTGGGCGAGGTGGTAGTGGGCCTTGACCAATGGGGAGATTTCTCGTTGGAGGCCTTGCACAAATGTTGCCGCTTGCATGCGCGGTACAGAACCGGACCAGTCAGCGGGTGGCAAACTTTGGGATTTCTTGCGCTTGGTATCAATACGATTCAGCTTGAGTGCGGTCCATCGAAGGCTGGCGGGGTGGTCGTCCATGTAGCTGAGGTCTGCCATGGCTAGCTGGCGCAGTGTGATTCCATGCCGCCAATCGCCTTCTAGGATTCGTTCGAGAACTTCGCGCTTTGCTCCCTTCCGGTCCTGCAGATCCTCATATACCTGGCGGACTTCTTCGATTGTCTCACCCGCGGGGTATGGGAGGGCTTCGTCATTGTCGGGACTATCTTCTTCGTCGGCCTGTAGGTATGGTGGGAAAGAGGCAACGTTGCCATCGTCAAGCCATGTAAAAGCCAGATCCAGCAGTGCTTGTCTGGATAGTTTTCCAAGGGATTTTGTGAGGGACGGAGTCGATGAGGGAATGCGGAGGTTATTTGGAAGACTCGCTGTTGTCGGGGCGCGAACTCCTTTAGGACGCGCCATGGCCGTAGTTCACGAGGTATTGACACAATACTCGGGGGTGTTCACGGTCGTCTTATATCAATAGCAGGCGCATGGCTCTAGATCCATATCTTGATCTGTTCCCGTGCTTGTCCGAGGTCTTCTCGAGTCCATAATCCAAATCACGAGTCAACAAGTAAACACGTGATGATAAGTCGATAAGGATTGAGATCAAGCCGATTATGTCATCTAGTCGTTGATCCATCCAGCCATCCATTAGTTAACTAACTAGTTATCTGAACTCCAGACGAATATATTTCCCTAAAAAACTTCATGAAGACTCTCAAAGTCAACAAAGAAGACAAGAGAACCCACCACAGCTTAAATACTTAAGTACAACATAGGCTACTATACTAGCCACTCCATTTCCCGCATACTAATCTTATGCTTCGTTCACATCAAGGCTTGGCGCTAATTTATTCCGCCATTCGTGTTCTTTACTCTCTTTTCCTCCCAATAATGCCATTCATAGGGTATTTAGCTATTTGAGATTATCATCAAATGGGGTCTATCATGTACTGATATATATAAAATGGATTAAATACGAACAAGAAACTGAACCGAGGCATGGCCCCAGCTCACGAAAATGTGGGTCAACGATTAACTTTGTCGTAAAGCCCAAGATTGAAATGTTGAAAGTTGCATCCATTCAGATCTCCATGGCCAACATTTGATTGAAGCGAATTTCTCATAACTTCACCTTCCCTTCCTTCACAATGGAGGTGAATGAACGCAAAAATGTTGCCGTCATTGGCACGGGCATGGCTGGGTTAGTGGTTGCATACATGCTCAGAAACGATCCTCGGCGGAGATTCGACGTCGAAGTATTCGAAAAGGTAAAAAGAAAACATCCCACCGACGCACGCGCGAGTCTAAAGCTAATCTCAAAGACAAACACACAGCAAGACAAACTTTCGCTCGACTCCGCGTCATACAACCTCACCAACCAGGATGCCCCAGGCGCAAAGCCCGACCGCCTCGATCTTCCCATGCGCACATTCGCCGACGGATACTATGAAAGTCTCAAGCGCATGTACGATTATTTCGGTATCCCATATGGCTCGCTACGCTTTATTTATTCCCTGTCCACACTACCGGAGAATACCACAAACCAAGCCTCCCCATACTACATGCATTCCTCCAATAACCACCAATTACCTCCCCTGCGTCCGGACGGCTTATCATGGACCGGGTGGCTGATCGAAGTGTGCTATCTGGCAATATGCTATTATTGGTTCAAGGCCTGCTGCTTCTTTGTACCGCCCAAAACACTGGAGTCGTCTGGCGCGGAGGAATCTCTCCGACAATATGTGGAGAGGATTATGTTGCCCAGCTACTACCTGAAAAACTACTTCCTGCCGGTCTTCGCGAGCGTTGCAACTTGCTCACACGACGCGTTGATGGATTTCCCCGCTCTTGATCTAGTCGGTTATGGGAGACGGACATTCCGTAAGAAGCACTACACAGTTCTTGGTGGAGTTCAGCATGTCGAGAAAAAACTGTCCGAAGACTTGAAGTATAAACTTGGCATGAAGGTCACGGCGGTCGAGAATATCGGCACAAAGGTTCAAGTGAGCTGGATAGATACCCGTGATGGCCAGAGTAGCTCACGGCTATTTGACCATGTGGTTCTTGCCGTGACTCCCGACGTAGTTGGCGCTATTTTCCAGCCCCTCCGAAGCGCGATGGAGGCCGTTCCCACAACGACGGTTCAATCCGTTGTGCACCGCGACTTTTCTCGCATTCAGGATTCTAGCAAATCCCTCTGGGCGCAAGTGTCCTTGAACCCCGGCGAATCAGCACCTCACCCCCTCCACATGTGCTCAGACGCCACGGCGACTGAGACCATTCATGAACATCCGTCATCCGCTCTCATTACGACTTACCCCATCGCTCCGATTGACCCTGAGAAGGTCTTGTACACTGCCACATTCACTCGTGTTTTGCGATCATCCACCAGCAGACAAATCGTCAACCAGATTTTCAGCCAGAAGACGTCTGGAGATGATAAGAGCCAGCTTTGGCGGAATGGAGATGGAAATGTCTGGCTCGTCGGTGGTTGGTGCTGGGACGGGATGGTTCTGCTCGAGGGCTGTCTCTCTTCCGCAACAAAGGTGGCCAAGGCCCTTGATGTCGAGGTGTCTTGGATGAAAGGGTCCTCTTCTTAACGACCTGTCACGAACATATCGAGACTCGTCTGCATATTCATTTCGGCCATTTATAAATGTTAATATATCCCTGGACGTATCATACGCAGCATATATAATATGAACAAACGCATCATGAACATCCGAATTCTGCTATGACATACTAAAGTGCCATAGTCTGTGGTCTGTGGGCCATTTATTCGGTTCCCCCTTTTCTCGCTGTCTCTTTCCACCTCGAACTCACAAGCTTCAGCTAGAATCCTATGCAAACCAGGTGCGCGATAATAATAGTGCATGGCAATGGACACTTGTTTGCCAGTCAGAAAGTGAAATCGGGGGAGTCTAGTCCGTCACTTACACATATGGGATCACCGAGATAATTGGATAATGGGGGACAGGTATTTAATGGTCCACAGCATCCAGGCAAAGGGCCATTATTGATACACGTGAATCCGGCCGGGCACTTGTTTCTAGGGTTTAGTCCAGGGTCCTACAACGGCACAGTTGGGTACTTACACATGTGTTCGACGATTGACAGGCCCGTAGGGCAATTGATGCAATTGCCTTGAAAACACCCTCCACCTCCTGGTCCGAGATCGCACTATAAATAGAATAAAATACCAGTTAGTATGTCCATCCAATACCATAGAAAGCACCCGATGAGTTGGAGTGAGGGATATTTCTTACAAGAGTCCGAGTTATGGTCATCCCATATACTGTATATCGACGAGTCTGGGTGCGACAAATAGTTTGGCTTCAGGAGAACAGGATAGTCACCGCTCGGCGTTTCGCCGGTCTAGACCCTCAAATTCCATCGCGATCAACGGTATCCATTATTCCTGCAACTTTTGTATAGGCTGCTTAAATCTCCCGTACATAGCTGTTGCCAGGCCAAAGGTCGGCGAGAACAGCAGCACCATAGGTGCTGATAGCCCTCGTATGGGCTTGTCTTTGGGACAACTTCATGTATCATCGTTTCGTTGACCAGGTGGATCCCATTGTGTAGGCTGACGTGTTTCTATATCTATCTCATCCAGTTCCAATTTGCTGGAGCTGCTGCTAGAAACCGAGTTTTCGTCCGATGGCTCGTCCATAGCGTCTAAATGAAGGGCATCCATGACTCGTCGAAGCATCGCTTTTTGATTCTCTAGACTGGCACGATAACCTTCAAACATCTCGGACTGCTTTTGAACTTTGTGGAGCATGACTCTTGCCATTCCAAAGGCGTGAGCTTGGAGCATGTCAAAGTGTATAAGGTTAAACTTCCTACCTGTTTGCTAATTCTTGGCATATTGCTCCCAAGCTCGATCTTATTCGAAGGATATCGTCCAGATCTTTCTGGATCTCTGTCTTGCGAGATAGAAATCGGCCTCTCTCAACCAGAAGTTTCCACATTCGACTCTCTCTGTGCACAGAAGGTCCCAGTAGTTTCACGGAATCTTCAAATACCTTTCGGGCTTCCTTTACCAAGGCCTCTGCCAAATAGTAAATCTCATGTGACATTTCAGTGGTTCCATGCAGATCTCGTATCCATTTGTGCAAAGAATCAAGCGAAATGTACTCCCTGCGAATCTGTCCGCCAATACGTTTGATATCCTGATTGGCATTTCCTAGCTCTTGCGTACGATATAGTACCGTGATGATAATCGCATAAGCGAGCGTTATTATTCCAATAAAGCTTCCTGTTATTGCAAGAGGGCTGTCTTCACATGAAAGAACTGGCTGACAACTGGAGTTCAAGGTCATGACAGCAAAAACCAGTCAGTCTAAGCAATAAACCTCTGTTTGAGCTTGCTGGGAGGTAGTAGCTAGCAAATACGAAGTGGCTCAAAGCTGGCAGGTATTTTGATGATATTCTCGAGTGTGCCGAATGCTGCTGCGAGCCCCCAGTCGGCTAGACGTGCTTGCACGGGAAGGAAAGGCGGGGTATTTTTACGTCGGCAATGGTGAAGATGTCGGAATGCGGCAGGGAAAATGGAGGCCCAGAGAAGGGACTTTGATAATCCGAAGCCTACGAGCCCATACAACTTGTCAGATAGGGGCCATCTTAGCAACTCGGATCTGTTATCCATTTCATTGGTGCACCCGTTTGATCCACTTCCTTTCGCGAGCGTAGAACGGCCTCACGCATGAACAAGGGTATCGTATGGAAAGAAGTGTAAGTCTGTCTTAATTTAGAATACCTCGAAAACACTATTTGTTGCAATCCATAGCTCGGAGGTGGATTATCTAAATTGCCAGTTGCTTAATATTAGTCATATTGTCCCCATAAATTGCCAGAATAGGGGTTATACAGCAATTCAGACTCTCTCTTGATTCCATTGATTGATGCAGATATCCACTACGCCCTGGGTTGCGACACTAATCGTGGCACGGCCCACCAACACCGGGTAGGTGGTGGTGGGCCGTGCCACGATTACTTAACAACAAATTACGC
>LACB01000572.1:0-16407 GCA_030142185.1 Penicillium thymicola
GACCCATATTTTATGCAATCGTGGGCTTTCGTGGGGGCCCAATGGGGGCCCACGATGAGCCGGGGGTTGGGCTTTGGGCCCAAAGGTTCGACCCCCGGCCCACTATGGGTTGGGCTTTGGGCCCGGGATCCGGGCCTAAAGTTGGGATTTGCGGAAGCCTAGGCGTATCTTCTGAAAATATTTCAGCCAGAGAGCTATGTTAGGGGTCTCTGGTAAAGTTAGATAAGGAGCTGAAATGGCAAAGTCGTTCGGGCGCAATATATTCTAGTCATAGGTATATATAGACTAACTACATGCACTAAAATGGGTTCAATCATAGGTGCAAAGGTATTGTAGAATCTACTGATAGAATTTTTATGGAGAAACCATGCCAATAGATTCGTGATGTAGAAAGTGGACAGAGCGAGAAGAGAGAAGGAGATAGGGAGAGAAACTATCTACTACAGATGTGGATCTGTCCTATGTGGGTCCCGGTGCCTTAGCATCCTGGCACGCAACAAAAGGCTACTTATTGAAGTCGACCCTGAAAGGTGAGTATAATTATAAAGGACTGACCTAATCTTCAAGGTTGCAACCAAAAGTCTGACTTGACATGAAAACACACGTTTGCTGTTCCCCAGCATCACTGCCTTCAATGGTAAACCTCAGCTAAGGCGGGCGCGACTATCCTCCGCACGCTGCTTTCGCAACCGCGAAGCATACCTGACGCCAAAGCCATGCTTGAAAACCTCGCGAATCTCTTCAAGCTGTAGTCCCGACATTTCGGGGTAAAAGAATATGATCATCACCCAGCCAATAAAGGTTAGGCATGCATAAAAGCCAAAGGCACCAGATGGTGTGATGCCCTTCATCATAGACAGGAATGTCGAGGAGACAATGAGATTTGAGCCCCAGCAGCAGCAAGTCATATACATTGTGCCGACCGCGCGAACTTCCATAGGGAAGAAGTCTGCACTCATCCAGGCCGTGTTGCCAATAGAGACGCCGTAGAAGAGCACAAAGAAAATGATAAATACTAGAACGATGATGGCGGGTGCTGTGATGGCTTGTGTTGTCACCTCTAGCGTCTCTAGGTCTACCGGGATGTATGCAAAGGAGACTGCAACTGCGACTAGGCTGGCTGACATGCCCCACGATGTTGTTACTAGGAGTCGTCGACGGCCGAAGGAGTCCACGACTAGCATGTTGACTAAGGTCACCGCGAGATTGGTCCCTGAGACAACGAGACCCACTGCGACCGGGTTGGAGAAGCCAACGAGTGCGAATAGTGTTCCGGAGTAATACATCAGAACATTGAAACCTGACATTTGACTGATGGTCACTGAATAATATTAGCTTCAGAGTACCCCAGCGGAAGAGAGGGTAACTTACTCAGACCGCAAGCACACACCAAAGCACGGAAATATGCAGGGTTCGTGTGGAGTTGTTTCACGATAGAGAATCGAGTCTGGTTACCAGTAGAAGCCTGAGACTCTCGAACATCGCCTTCAATAAGGTAGATCTTATTCTGCACTTGCTCAGGAGTAGCGGCTCTGAAGATGCGGTGCAGCACTGCTCGAGCTTCCTCATGTTTGTTGTGGTAAATCAACTGACGGGGTGACTCTGGGCACAGCGGGAGTAAGATAGCCAGCAGAATACTAGGAACACCACCCAGGCCAACCATATAGCGCCATCCATTAGGGACGCTGGCAAAAGCAGCGCCTAGGCCATAACTGATGACTTGGCCTCCGGTGATGCTAACATTGTTCAAGCCAATCATTCGACCTCGGTGCTTGGTCGGTGCAATTTCAGCAATGTAGGCTGGCACAATCATTGCTGCAGACCCGACTCCAAAGCCAACAATCAATCTGCCGACTGCCATCTGCGGTACAGAGTATGCAGAGGCTTGTAAGGCAGCTCCCACCGTGAAGAGAGCACACCCAAAGTACATTGGCCCTTTGCGTCCATATCGATCGGCTGTCAGACCTGCAATGATGGAGCCAACAAATGCTCCGGCAGAGCAGAGCGATGTAATCATCTCCTTCTCACTTGCTGACAACAGATGACCCAGACTATCTTCGAGGTAGACTAGGACGGCCGAGATGATTCCGGTGTCGTATCCGAATAGCATGCCACCGATGGAGGCGGTTAATGCGATGAGCCAGATGTACCACCCCGCGTCGGTATGCTCGATCTCATCAAGCTCGATGGAATCATGGAATGAAGCTTTTGCCACTTCGATCTGGGTGCTGTTTGACACTAAGTCTTTGTCCTTTTCGAGTGGTTTTTGCCCATCTTTGAGCGATGAAGAGGACATAATTTAGGTATGATAGGTTGGTATTTAGTGATGCAAATTGATGCTAGCATGGTATTGACTACGGCCGGCTGCTTCTTTTTATATCTCCGAAATAAAGTCAAGACATGTCTCTGTAGTCCAGAATCGGCAAGTATGCACTGTGGAGACTTGGAAACCTGAGTAATGCGGGGGATGAACTGGGTAGAACCCCCACAGCGATCACCGCCGGGATGACCTGAATACACTTCCAGGCCAGGCCTTGTATATTGTCAGCGTTGGCAGTAGACATCTCCTTTTTGGGTAAGTCACCCCCAAACTCACACTGCGCCTCCAATGTGTTCCTATTGGCTGACACTGCGGAATGTTGCAAACACAAGCCCTTTCATTAGTGATAAGTTTGAATAGCGCCACGAAGAGGAATGTAGATGGGCCTAGGCGGTCTTTGCCTCGTGGGCACATGTTTTGAAACAATGGTTTAGCCCTCAAAAAGTGACGAGACGGGAGGCTTCATAAGTTGGTTGTGTATAGGCGACCAATATATAGGGATCGGGAAATAATCAAAGAGGTGGTGTAGTGGTAAGTCAGGCAACCTGCAGGATGACGATCTTTTTTCAGAGTGCTTATCATTTGCAAATGAGTATTACAGTATTTAATGACCACATTTTGAAGGTACATTGGTAGAAACCAGGTCATCTGGACCAAATGTGGTACGGCTGGATTTTGGTGGGGCTCTGGGAAACAGTGCGTGGAGGTAAAACCGAGTTACAAAATAATATGGGAAGCTTTGCTGCTCATTTGCGTTCTCGAAGTGTCTCCGGGCAAGTCCGTGATTCGCGCCCAGGTTTTTAGACCCCGCACTCAGGGGGTAGAAATGGCCGGCGACGCCTTACCCTCATTTCTCCTGGCCATGCATCAATTGTTCTTCATGATTCCCGTTCTCTACTAGTAGGTACATCTATCTCAATCATGCGGCCGAACAGGGTCGTTCCCTGGTGAGTTCCCACTCTGCATTCGTTCGCTCATTCGCTAACAGATTAATTGTCAAGTCAGGAATGTCGCTGTGAGTATATCGTATCTAGAATTGATAATTGGTAATTGGTAACTATTGACTGATCGCATCATGTAAGACCGACATGCAAAGTGTGAGTACATCCAGAGGTCTTCAGACTGCAAAAAACTGACCGAAGTACCCCACTAGGTGACGGACAAAAGCCGAAATGCCGCCGCTGCGAACGGACCGGATCCTCGTGCGCCTGGCAAGCTACCACCTTGGTCTTTCGTCAAGGTTCTAGTGCAAATGCCCAATATGAATTCTCGGATGATCAGCCTTGGTTAATTGTCGGCCACGGTTCGTGCTTCTCAATTTGCCCGCCGAGACCCGTCGAAGCATGTCATCATTCCTATCTAAACGATGCATTTACCAGGGTATGGCTCTGTTGATTATCGTAACTGACTACTATAAGAAGTGGATTACAAGTATGTGGATGAAACAGCCGACATAGCCCGACATTACTCAGTAAACTTGGGCTGTTGTCCATCAGGGCCCTCGGCCTCAGAAAGACGCCAAAGTGAAGTTTCAATTGACCAATGGGCTATGACGGAGTCATCTATCTCGAACGATACAGTCGGGTTCCAAAGTTTTGACTCTTTCTTACCGCCACATCGGCCCGATGGTGCTCTAGCCGGCTACTCCCCATATCAACTACAGCTGTCACCTCAAAACCCGTCCCCGGTATCTTCCGCCTCGCCTCGTTTCTCCCGGAATAGCCCATATCTCGGGTCGGATAACCTCTCTAATCCGATCGAGACTAGTTTACCTGATCCAAATGAGCATGAGGCAGATCTCATGCGGTATTTCATTGTTCATCTCGCTCCTTGGGTACAGTACTCACGTTTCCCTTCTTTCATTCTTTTTTTTTTCACACCCGAAAAGTCCCACTGACAGCCCACTGTCTATAAACAGTTTGATATATGCGATAAAGAGAGACACTTTGCCTGCACTGTTCCCTTAAGGGCGCAAACATGTCTACCGTTACTTAACGCCATCTATACTGCCTCGGCAAGACACATGAGCCGGGTCAAAAAATACTATGTTAGAAACCAGATTCACTATGGAGGCAAAGTCCTTCCTAACCTAACACCAGAATCTGCTATACACTATCATAATGAATGCATTGCCTATTTTGTCTCGTTATCGGACCACTCGGGCGAAGCCCAAGATGGAAACCTTCTAGCCGCAGCTGTGATTCTTCGCTTCTACGAGGAGGTAGATGGTGAGCCAACGCAAAATCCCAGTCTAGGACTCCACTCTTTTCACATTTGTGGCTAATGCTTTTGTTTTTCTGTTCTATATTTCAGTCCCTTCCATTGGCCAAGACACCGAAAGTGCGCTCCGCGGCATCAAAATATTCATCGACGCACAAGCCGACTCTGCTGTAGCGGACTACGGACTACGGCATGCTGCCTATTGGATCTCCCTGCGACAAGAGATAATCACAGCATTCAGCAAACAGCGAACCTTCCGACTCCCACTTGGGCCCTGCGAGCCCTACAGGTCCTTTGAGCCCGCAGATGACTATATCTGGGCCGACCGGCTTGTCATCCACTGCGCTGACGTACTAATATATTGCTACGGATCCGAAGAACAGCAGCTCCCCGGCGACCATCAATTCCACACATCAAGTACAGGAATAATCCACTCTGACCCCGTCCACGAAAGACGAATAGCCCGGTACGACGAATTGGTCGCATTCGGAACGTTCTGGTCTGAGCTAGGCCCACCAAGTTTCAAACCCATGTATGCACGCGAAGCAGATCGGTCTCGCGGAGAAGTCTTTCCCGAGCTGTGGTACCTGAACAACTGCCATATTGCCGGGTTACAATTTCTGGATCTTGCGCGGATCCTGCTCACTGTTTATAATCCCCGGTTGCCTCGCCTTGGCACTGGGCAACGAACCGCGATGCGCTCGGTAGATAGAAAAGTGCGCGCGATCGTATTACGGATATGTGGTATTGCCCTTTCCAACCAGCATAGTCCCCCGGGATTGGTAATAGCCTCTATCGCAATTGGGATGTGCGGCGACCGGTTCACTGATCGACTGGAGCAGGAGGCTTTACTTGAGGTGCTGTTGAAGGTGCAGGATGAACATGCGTATGCCACGTTACGTACGCGGGAGCAATTGAAGGAAGCGTGGGGGTGGCAAGGGTAACAGGGATCTGAATAAGGAATGAGGAATCATCAAAAGGCTGAATATCACATTGTGTATATAATGATATGAATCAATTTCATAAATGCGGTTCTAACTAGTTTTAATCGCCACATTGAGAGACTCATTTAGGTGGATTCTAGTGCGGAGAAAAAGAAAATCTCTCCCCACCTCGGACTGTCCCTCATCTCTAGGCATATGAATTTATTCCCTTTTTCTCAACCCCGCAATTTCGAGGCCACTGTGCTGGTTTGGCCGAAAAGTATACAGGAAGCATTGAAGAGAAGTGGAGATATATCCCGACACCCGCCGACCCTATTAGGCAATTCTCGCCGGCGACTTACTACTTCCAGTAATTCTAATAATACTGCACGAATGTCGCCGCTGGTCATACGGAATTAGGACTCGATAGGCTATGTGTTTTGCAGAGTACCGAGAAACCCCTTGGTCAACCGTCGGCGATGATCTCTACACGCGGCGATTCTCGCTTTCACTATGGTTCTTGCACAATACACGAATTCGGACAGTGTCCAACATGCGGGGAAGCTTGTGGTTATGCCGGCTGATAGTACAGATCTGCTCTAGAGCAGAGAGCAGATATTAATATATAACCCGGATCTCAGACGGTACAAAGTCGCAATCTACGGCGTTACTAGGCAATCTCTCTTCATTGCATTTCCTACACCGCAACGACCACCACTGCGTTAAAGAACTTCACCTCACCACAGACCTTGAGCAATGTCGTACGGGGACCGCCGTGTCAAGTTTGCGCTTTTCGGCCTCGGTCGCCTGGGAGTCCTTCGAGCCCGCATCATCGCCTTCCAGCAGCCTCGGATCGAACTCGTCGCCGTCTGCGATACGAAGCCAGGCACTGACAAATGGGCCGCAGAGAATCTGCCCCCATCTGTCAAGTATTTTTCAGACCCTCAAGAATGCTTGAAGAACAGCGACGCTGAGGCCGTCCTCATCTGCACCGCGACGGCTACTCACGCGCCCTTGATACTGCAGGCCCTTGATCTAGGCTTGCACGTCATGTGCGAGAAGCCTGTCTCTGTGGACATCGCTACTACCAAGGCAGTAGTCGAGAAGTCTGCTTCTAGGCCTGACCTCAAGTTTCTCGTTCCCTTCACTCGCCGATGTAAGCAACACTAGGCCGCGCGCTTTACAGAGTTTAGAGACTGACTCACACCAGATGACACGTCCTACCGCCAGGCTAAGGCCCTGATCGACAATGGAGCCCTGGGTGAAATCCACGCTGTTGAGACGACTGGTATCGATCAAGCAGACCCCAACGGTATGGCCCTGATTGCCCCCAGTCGTTGTCTTTCGCATAGGCTGATGGACTGACCATTCTGATTAGCCTTTTTTGTGTCATTTTCTGAGCAGTCTGGCGGCATCTTCCTTGATTTTGGCATCCACACCGTTAGTCCCAGTATTCTTTCTCACTCACTGTCCTATTCACTAAACACGGCACTAGGTCGACGCCGGACGATACCTGTTGGATGTCAAGTCAGGCCTCTCCAGCCCTAACAAGCAAGTCAATAGAGTCATCGCCTTCGGCCAGGTGGCTGTCTACGGTGACTTAGCTAAGTATGGCGACGCCGACAACGCATGGGGCCTGGTGGAATTTGCCAATGGCAAGATTCTCAAGACTTACCTTGGTCGCACCCTCACCAGCGGTTTCGAGGACACAACTAGATTGTGTGGCACCAAAGGACATTCGATCATCAGCGCTAACTCGAATGTTGAGATTCGCGACCATCTCGGGATTCGCACACAATCTGTGCCTGATGCGTTCACTCTCTTCGATACGACATTCCTGACTGACCTTGCTGAGTTCGCCGATGCAGTGCTTGATAACAAGCCCTTGACTTGTCAACCAGAGGATGCCTTCGAGGCGGGCAAGATCTGCGCTGCTCTGCAGTACTCATTCCGCAAGGGTGTTCCCGTATATTTCGACGACAATGGTCTACCAATCATGGAATAATGTATGTAATGATTGCATATATTACAAGATAGAAAGAAAATAAACATAAGATCAGAAGTCTTCATCTCCAATTTCATGGCACTTCTGGGAGAATTGTACTGTGTTTCAAGTTTACAGTACTGCAGCTCAGATCAAAATCGGCCTTGTAGCCGCTACGGAGTACTCTACGGACTGTTGACCTCTAAAGGTCTGTGATAAATTAGTTTTAACGTAAATTTCGAGAATCGACTCGTTGTGTCATAGTAAGGGGGTATTTAACAAATCATCTAGCGGGAATGGAGCTCAACCGTTGTATAGCTTGAGGCCCATGTCAGTCTTGGTTATTCGCGGCTAGAACCAGGAGCGCGGACTTACCACATCATCGGTAAAGTTTGAACTAGACTCCCGAATAACCATCGCGCTTTATCGTTTACACCATATTTTTGCCCATTCAAACTATCTAGTCTTCCCAAACTACTCGGTCTTCCTAGACTGCCTAGTCTTCTCACTTGCAGAGATGATATAGCTACGGGGAACGAGGAGTGGGTTCCCGAGCTCTTCCCGAGCTCAATACCGGTGGATTAGTGAAGGATAATAGTTCAACCGATATTATGCCACACGTTTTCTATGTCCCTGCACGAGCCCGGGAGCACGAAGACTTCCCTGAATTAACAAATGATTCCCAGGGGTGGGGCATGGGGGATTTAGGAATACCAATCGGCATCCCAGGAGCAACCAGGGCCGGGATTCCATGCCTTTTCGGAACTTGCAAGGGAAGCTGGCTTGATGTGACAACAAATTGTGTGTATGGCTGAGCTCCCGTAGGAGTAGGGACACACTACAAAGGAAAGACTGTTTTGGCTGGAAATATGAATAGCATAACTGTTAATGGGCGAGAAGGGAGCTGCCATGCACCACGTCGGTCGCATTCCATTTTTAGGCGATGACATCCTCTGTAGATGCAATCCGTAATCGTACTTTGCCTATGTGTACTTAGACTTCTGTGAGGGGTTGTCATGGCAGGTGTGACATGCTCTCTGTTGCCACTGCTTTTTCGCCAGTCTTAGACAAGGATCGGCTTCGTCCGAGTTCCGGTGTTCGATGCGAATAAGTGGCTTCATCCGAGTCATTCAGAACCCGCGAGCAATATCGGGCGAACCTCGCCGCGAGGGTATATCGTCGCCGGGCATATCCAGAAACAGCAAGTCTAGGAATAAGGAGTGACCAGAGTCAATCGTGCGGGGTGCGGGGGTTGTTCGGTCATGTGATATTAGACTAAATATGGTTGAAATGCGGCGGCACTTTCCCGATTCGGATATTTGAGTTGATCAACTTCTCATTTTGTGGACGTATAGTAGATATGCAGTAGATATATAGATCATTCAATGGTTCGGTCGTTGAACATCGTATATCAGCAGCTCTGAATCATTCGAATCTTCGCGAGATCTGACTCTGAACATTGGTTACGAGGCACCTTTTCAGCATCTCTCCCGTCATAATAAGAGAAAATGGCACCCTACATTCAAGAGTCGGCTGGCGCCAAACCCGTCTTTAAGGCTAGCCTTCAGTCTGAGAGCGCAGTGCTCAATCACGACCAGGTCCTAAAGCCAGTCGCGGACGACTTCATGTACGACTTCAAGTACAGCCATAGTCTCCCCACTACCGACATCTTAGGCGTTAAGATCCCCACCGATTGCGATGCTCAAAAGGAGGCCGAGGACATCGTAGCCCGTCTCTCTACAGCCACGTCGGAGGGAGATGCGCAAGCTTTCACGGGGCTGTTCCTCGATTATGGTGAGATCCTTCGTAAACAAGATTCCCAATCTCAACTTTTTAGCTGACCTCGGATGTACAGGCGTGTGGCGTGACAAGCTCTCATTTTCCTGGGACTTCCGCACGTTTAACTTCAGAGAGGCCATCTCAAAAGCCGCTACCGACCTTTTGCCTCAAACCAAGGCTAGAAATTTCAACTTTCTCGAGCCTGCACCTTCGGTGTCTCGCCCTTACCCTGATTTCTCTCAGCTGCAATTTGTTGTATCCTTCGAGACTGATATTGTCCTTGCTTCGGCCGTCATCAATGCAGTACTCACTCAAGATGGCTGGAGGATATACACCATGCATACTGTTGCCGAGAGCCTCAAGCAGTTCCCCGAGCAGGCCGCACCAGATGGACATATGACCGGTATCACTAGCTGGGAGAGTCAGAGATCCGATGCCATCAACACTGTTGACCCCGAGGTGCTGATCATCGGTGGTGGTCAAAAGTAAGAACCCATGCAAGTGAGCTCTATGATATAGTGCTAAATTATTTCTACTAGTGGGCTCGCTATGGCAGCGCGCTTGAAGGTCCTTGGTATGGAACACCTGATCATCGAACACAGCGACGAAATTGGAGATATCTGGAAGAAGCGTTACGAATATCTTTCACTGCACTTCCCACACTGGCCCGATGCCTTGCCATACTTCAAATACCCTCAGCATTGGCCCACATATACCCCGGCTCAGAAGCAGGGTCTATACATGAAGTGGTATGCTTCCGCTCTGGAGCTCAATGTCTGGGCCAAGTCGGAGGTTGTGAAGGCCGAGCAGGACGCCGAGGGTAAGTGGACCGTTGTAATCAACAAGGAGGGCAAGGAGACTCGCACGCTGCACCCTAAGCAACTCATCATAGCCACGTCGCTATGTGGCGTCCCTTCAACCCCGGACGTGCCTGGCATGGCTGACTTCCAGGGCGTAATCCGTCACTCCAGCGCCCACAAGAGTGCTCGTGACTTTGTCGGAAAGAAGGTCTGCGTCGTCGGTACCTCGTCCTCGGGCTTTGACACAGCTTACGAGTGCGCCCGCCTGGGGATTGATGTGACCCTCCTCCAACGGTCTCCGACTTACGTCATGTCTTTGACCCATTCTGTTCCACGCATGCTTGGAGGTTACGCGCCCGACGAGAATGGCAATCTCCCCGATATCGAAGTGCAGGATCGTCTCATGTTCTCTACCCCAGTTGGACCTGGCGAGGAAATTGCCAGGCGCACCGCTAAGGTTCTTGAGGATCTCGACAGGCCTCTGCTCGAAGCTCTTAACGCTCGAGGCCTGCGAACATGGCGCGGCCAGCGTGATACTGGCAACTCCACACTAGGTCAAACCCGAAACGGTGGTTTCTACTTCGATGCCGGTGCTTGCGAGGAAATTGTCAATGGCAACATTCAGGTAGAGCCAGGCTTCATTGAGAAGTTCACCGAAGATAAGGTGATCTTGAACGGCGGTCGTGAGAAGGAGTTTGACCTAGTCGTCTTTGCCACCGGATTTTCGAACACCATCGACTCCATTCGAGCCACTTTGGGGGAGAAGATTGCCAGCCAATGCGGACCTATTTGGGGTATTGATAAGGAAGGCGAGTACAAGACGGCCTACCGGGAGACGGGAGTGCCGAACATGTGGATCATGGTTGGTTTCCTTCCAATGACCCGGTATGGCTCCAAATTATTGGCTTTGCGGCTAAAAGCGCTGAAGGAGGGCATTTCCCCACCTCCTTATAAAGTCTAGGTTTCATAGATGAATTATATTGTCCCTTAAAAAGACCAAGCTTTTGTTCATCAACTTGCTAGATTTCGTAAATAAGAAACAAATATGAAAGTGCAGGTGGCACACGCTGAGATGTTTCTGGGGGAATCGAAGGATCGCAGTGACCGCAGTTTCATCATTTGTGTTAAAGAATCTTAGCGACTTGATCTCCTTCCCAAGGAACTGCGACAATTGTAAAGGAGCAGAGAGGGAAGCTAGGCAAGTTGCTTACCATTTCAGCACGGGTGATGTATTTAGGTCAAAGTCAGTTTCACACTTCTTTATGTTCACTTCTTCGATCGCTGCATGTACTCTGCCATACTCGCTGTGGGAGACATAGAAACCCGATCGGAGTACATTCTATTTCTTCTAATTCTTCTATTCCAGGCAGAACAGAGTTTTAGCGATCAGCAAATTTAATTATGTACATCTAAATCTCCTTTTCAGTCTATAACAGTGGCATTCCCCATAGAGGATTGTACGACTCCAGATCCAAATCTGGAGACTTCACTGCTTGTACCAGTCATCGAAACCGAGATCCCATCCAAACAGAGGCGTATTGATACGCTTCGCCTTGCCTTGTGCAGCCAGGCCATTCAGCACATCCATATCCTCGCGTGAGAGAGCGATGACTTGACTGTTGCTCACGATTCGGTTTTCGTTAATAGACTTTGGCAGTACAACGGCGCCTCTGTTGACGTGGTAGCTGATGAGTACAGTGGCGGGTGAAACATCATTCTTCTTAGCGATCTGCTGAATTGCGGGATCAGACATGAGCGGAGCACCTGAAAACAACCAAGTTAGCTAGCGTTACCTCATGGAAACTCCACATAGCGTGCGAAGGTGCACTTACCTTCGGAACCAAGTGGTGAATACGCCTCGAGGAGGATTCCATGCTTGTCGCACCAATCCTTCAGTGCGTGCTGAGGAAGGAAAGGGTGTAACTCGATTTGGTTGACGGCAGGGACCACAGTCCACTTCCTTTTGAGCTCCTCTAGGTAAGGGATCGACCAGTTGGCCACGCCGATCGCCTTCACTCTGCCGGCCTTGTATACCTCCTCCATTTGGCGCCAGGTCTCACTCTGGTCCCAGGATCGGTCGATGGATCGCGTGCCATCGGGATTGACTGGGAGAAGCGCGCTCGACTCGTTCTGTGAGTTCAACTTAGCCATGCATATGTCATGACGGAGGGATAAAGCGGAGTGACTTACAGGAACAAGTCGGACTGGCCAGTGGATGAGCTGATGTTTGTGTTAGCCGAGCTGTCGACAGGCGTGCCGCGTCTGCCCAAAACAGGAAAGGGCTAATTTACGTAGAGATCGAGGTAATCCGTGCCTAGAGCATCAAGTGTCTTTTGGAGACCTTCCCCAACATTGGGTTGGTGGGTGTTCCACAACTTGCTGGTGATGAAAATGTTTTCGCGGGGGACACCGCTGTCCTTGACACCCTGGCCGACTTCATGCTCGTTTCCTAGTTATCCCGTTAGACCCCAAAAAACTTGCTTGTTTTTTCTTTGTTATAACCCACCGTATATCCTATCATTTGTTAGCCAAGAGTATGCGCTACAAAAGAGACATGGGAATCTTACAATGCTGCATCAATGTGACTATATCCGTTCTTGAGGGCGAACGAGACTGCTTGGCGTACCTGACCAGGTTCAGACCTCCAAGTGCCTGTATTTCTTGTTAGCAAAATCGCTAAGGCCCGCAGAAACCAGCGCTTGTATCGTACCAAGTCCCACGGTGGGGATCTGGGCGCCAGTATTAAGCTTGAAATGAGTCGAAGGTGCCATATTGGTTGTGATGGAAGATGATGGCGGTGGGAGACCGAAGTGTAGGGACCTATGGCTTTATGCTAAACTTTCGGAGTGAATCACGCAGGACGCGAGAAAGACTTTATAAATGGGACCCTTTCTATAGTTGGGAGGGTCTTCGCCTGGACTGATGTCAACAGAAACATGTCGCATAGCCTAGAGTAAGTGCCCCCGCGTGAGATCAGGCGAAGTTCGGGTCCGTCCTTCAGGGAAATTCTGCCCGGTTGTGACCCGAGACATGTTGGCCGACTTGTCCTGAACATCCACCTGATAACTCTTTTTACCTGACTGAGTAACAAGTGGGCGATTTATTTGCGGATCCAAACTTTCAGTCCACACCCGTTCGCAGCACAATACGCCGCAACCTTCCTAATACAGTGATATTGTCCCCATAAGGGGCGGAACTTCAACGTGGGGAAGGCCCACAATGCAATGCGCCGCAACTTTCCGAATACGGTAATATTGCCCCCACGAGGAGTGGAACGTCAAAACGCGGGGGAAGGTCCAGTCCCACGACCGTAAGGCAAAGAGTATAGCCTTTACTGGTCGGAACAGTGGATTCTTCCGTTCAGGTTTGCTCACCAATCTAGGATCCCGAATTACGTCATTGCGGAGCCGCAGACGAAGGCTCGAGGAAGTCGTAAAATTACTCTTAGTTTAGTACTACGGAAATATTACGGGAAGTTAAAAGCATGAAGGTAGCTACGAGGACTTCTCGCTTAAATCTCTAACTTAAAAGTAAATTCAGGGTAAGTGTTCTTTCGACCTATAAACCTGGTCTTACTAAGCCTAGTGCTATAAGATTGGCTTACGGAATTGTGGATGAGATGTTGTGCGACGATGAGGGACAAAATATTCTAAGAGATATTGAAGACAGGATATTTGACGTCGATTAAAAGTCTGATCTTTCGATAAAGAATTAGGGTGAAAGAACTTGTGGGGGTAAATTAGTAATTGTGGTTTAGATCGATGGCTTAATATGAGCAATACTCAGTTTGAGGCTTTGAGCAGAAAGAGAGCTTGTATTTACTTGTTGGTTTGCCTTGGAATACCCGTAGTAAACATGATCTCGTGGATCCTCTTCCCTCCACGCTTCCTTCATTTGCCTAGTCAAATTCTCAATTGCACCTACACTCTGCAGTCGTTGTTCATCCCATATGAGATATTCCCAATGTTGGAGCCCATTTACACTCATAAATTTAGTAAGCCATGGTCCAGTTATATCGCTGTAAGTTCCTCCCCATATAAGTGTCCATGCAAGCGGAGGATAGACATCAAGTGGGTCTTGTACTTGGTCACCCCAGAATGGCAGTGGGTCTCGTTGCTCCTTCAAATCTTGATCATAAGGTGCTTCGAGACGTCGCTGGAACTGTGTCGCGTCACCTAAAATATTTTACCCAAGGAATTATTCTGGCTGGAGGGTGAGCTTTGACTGCATGGTCGATGCTGGTTGAAAATGATCCTCGATCTGAAGAGTAGTTGTGTGTAAGAGCTCTAGTCCCGGTGAGACCCCACTTCACGGATCTGATAAGATATGGTGGCTAAACGTGACTTGTTGACACATACTAGATTATTCAGATGCGGTTCTTGGCTTATTCACGATGGAATAACTCGTATTCCCAAAGACAAAAGACCGAGACTGGATTAGGTCTAAGGGGGAAATTGGACTTATCCGTAGAGGCCTTGCCGCTGAAATGAGACGGTGGCCGGGTCTAGACTTTCTTGGCCTGCCTAACCCCGCTCGACATTCCTAACAATCCCATAATTCTAAGGATGTCGATCCTTTAGACAACAGAGTACCTTACTATCTTCTTCCGAAAATAGAAAAATAGCAAGCACAGCGGCGGTTAAGGCAATTTCAAGCATATATTATAAACCCAGCTTTCGATCATAGTCAGGGGGGCATTGACAAATATGTCTTCCTATCAATATCCAGAGAACCCAATGCATCCGGCTGTCCTCTCTATAGAAGTGGATGATAAACATTCCTTTGAAAGTAAATATCGACTACGAATTAGACCTGGCTAGGAACCGCGGGTGAACCTCACGAACCTCAAGGAGGTTCACCCACCCGGAGGTTAAGGTTCCATGACCTAGAACCTCCGGGCGGTTCTATCTTGGACTGAACCTCATGGAGGTTACCCGCGGGTGAACCTGAGGTTCAACAAGCATGACAAATAGGTAAAAAACGTGACTTAGGGTCAACTACATAAATTATGTAGAAATAGTAGACTTCCGCAGAACCCAGTACTGGGTCGAAACCTTCGACCCAGAACCCAACCCAGTACTGGGTTGGGTCGAAACCTCATAACCCGGACCCAACCCGGACCTAGTACTAGGGCCCCAATAAACCCAACAATAACCCAGTTGGACCCAACTTTGGCATAAATTCTGGCATAAACCTGCTTAGTTTTCCAAATAGAATACCGTTTTTTTCCTATGTTTTGGTTTATACCTAAGAATTCAACTCTTCTTACTAAGAAGCCACTTGAAATCATAAGAAATCTCTATATAAATAGTAGGAATCTATCTATTTCACTATTAAAAACCCCTTAAGATGCCATATTTCATATAGAATATAGTATATAGGGCGTTTGGGAAGATATACCCTACTGAAGTTATAGAAATATATATTCAATATATATAAACCTAGTATATATTTTCTAATAGATATCAGGAGTAAAAAGAAAAGGTAACCATTTCTTTATTTTTTGATACTATTTGTTGATCAAGTGAGAAAGTAGGCTCTCTTATTTATATTTGTATTATAGAATAGATATTTAAACCCTACTATATCTTGAATTGGCGGTTCTTAGACATTTAGAGACCCTATAAGATAAAATCTTTTAAGGGATCTATATAAAACTAGGGTGGGAATTGGGTTTTGACTAGGTTTTGACTAGGTTATCCGGGTTTTCGCTGGGTTATTGCTAGGTTACTAGGTCAGACCTATATACTATTAACTCCTAAAGTTACTAACAACCTTTATAGTATGTTTATGATCTCTAATTCCTCCCTTACTTGATCATTTATCTTAATGCTGACCTTTGATCATATCTTAAAGCTAGTTTTTAGACTTCGTATCGTCCTTTTATAGGGAACTTGATTCATAAGTGCCTACTCCCTCCGCAAGTATATAGACCTAAGAACCCTAGGAATCTAGTTTCCTCCGACTAGGTGGTCTGACTCCTACGCCGGTTCCTTCTTCCCTTACGCGCGTTAGTCCTAACTATAGGAAGACATTTCTTCTTTACGATAAGATAGTTTATTCGGAATAGGTAGACTAATAGCTAGGGACTAAATATAGTATAAAAAGTAAGATTAATTAGGACTCGAAACGCTATATAGAGGTCTAGGATAGCTACTACTAGGTCGCTTAAATTGCTAATAGGGTACTAAAGGTTATATATAAACGTTATAGTAAGATCCTAGAGCATCCTTATTCTACTAGCCTAGGTAGTATAGGTAGTAAAGTATAGTACTATAGTATATTAACGATCACGAAGTATCTTAAGATAGCTAGATATATACGATCGGATAATAAGATAAATTCGGGGATTATAAAGTTTCTATAGAATAATATAAAGTA
>LACB01000573.1:0-16354 GCA_030142185.1 Penicillium thymicola
GGTAGTCCTCGGCGCGCAATCAAGGACTTGTTAGACTCTATGTATGCACGAGTTTCCCACCTTGGAACATACAAGTCTTCACGTTTTGGGATTTCTGGCCGATATTATGATCTATCTATCTATCTATCTATTTATCTATCTACAGGCCAATTGATTTGTCTACTCTATACTCTTTTTATCTCCTCAATTGTCTAACAATCCTTTGGTCTTTTTTAGTCTTTTCAATGGGAATGATGATGGCCCTCGGGTATAAGCGGCAATCGTCGCACCTCCGCATTTGGGGAAACCCCAGCTTTGTGCCTTCGCTTGTCTTCTGCCGTTTGCTGATATGAGGTTAAATACTTCCGGAGACTCACAATATACCTATATATCCCTCTCTCTTTTGACTTAAGTTGAGCTTCTACTTTCATCTTCTCAGAACCTGCTACACTCCATCTTCCCCTCAATGCGTGCCCCGTCCCCGCTCGTCCTTCGGAGCTGGGGCTCACGACTCGGACCACGCAAATGTCTAAACTCACTCCGCCAGTCAACAAATATTACACGGCCAGCCTATAGAACAGTAGCAAGTTATACACATCCTCACCATGCCTCAGCCCTTTCCGTCCTCCCCACAGCAGTGGATACCTCCTCACAGGAGTACCGCGAAAACAGCGATCGAATGCAAGAACTCCTAGACCGGATGAACAGCCTACACACCACAATTGCGCGTGGAGGAAACGACAAAGCGCGTGAGAAGCACATCGCCCGCGGTAAGATGCTCCCAAGAGACCGGATCTCCGCCCTAGTCGACCCAGGCACCTCCTTCCTAGAGCTATCAGCACTCGCAGGACACGGTGTTTACGAAGGCGAGGATGTTCCAGCAGGTGGAATCATCACCGGCATTGGAATGGTCGAGGGTGTCAATTGCATGATCGTTGCCAACGACAGCACCGTCAAGGGCGGCACCTACTACCCCATCACAGTGAAGAAGCACCTCCGCGCACAGGCGATTGCGCAAGAGAACCGCCTCCCATGTATCTACCTCGTTGATTCTGGTGGCGCAAACCTGCCTCATCAGGCAGATGTATTCCCTGATCGCGATCATTTCGGTCGGATCTTCTTCAACCAGGCCCGCATGAGCTCTCTCGGTATCCCACAACTCTCTGTTGTCATGGGTCCCTGTACAGCGGGTGGTGCATATGTGCCTGCTATGAGTGACGAGACTATCATCGTCGAGAACCAGGGTACTATCTTCCTGGCAGGTCCGCCTCTCGTCAAGGCCGCGACGGGAGAGGAGGTTTCCGCCGAAGACCTGGGTGGTGGTCAGCTGCATTCAAGCATTTCCGGTGTAACGGATTACTTGGCTGTCGACGATGCACACGCTCTTGTCCTTGCTCGTCGCTCTGTCGCGAATCTCAACTACCCTGCCACGACAACTCCACTCCAGCTAGAGAACGGTAATGGAGATTCGCTTGTCGTGAAAGAACCGCTGTACGACCCTAATGAACTAAACGGGATCGTTGGCACGAATCTACGCCGCCAGATTCCTGTCCACGAGGTCATCGCGCGGATTGTTGATGGGAGTGAATTCGCCGAGTTTAAGCGTGATTATGGCTCGACCCTGGTAACGGGCTTTGCTCGCATCCACGGCCATCGTGTCGGTATCGTTGCCAACAATGGAATTTTGTTCTCTGAATCCTCGCTCAAGGGAGCTCATTTCATTGAGCTTTGCGCTCAACGGCGGATCCCTCTTGTCTTCTTGCAGAATATCTCCGGCTTCATGGTCGGCGCTGATGCCGAGAAGGGAGGTATCGCGAAGAACGGTGCTAAACTTGTTACTGCTGTTGCGTGCGCCGATGTCCCCAAATTCACTGTTGTGTTTGGGTCCAGTGCTGGTGCTGGCAATTATGGGATGTGGTAAGTTTTTCTTAGGCTGTTTCTAGTACTTTTCTAACTGGTATTGCTTTAGTGGCCGTGCTTACTCGCCTCGTCTTCTCTTTATGTGGCCTAATGCTAAAATCGGCGTTATGGGCTCTGAGCAGCTCTCTGCCGTTATGGAGGCTGTTGGACGATCCGCTGATCCGGCTTTGAAAGAACGCATTGATCGTGAATCCGAGGCGACCTTTTCGTCGGCTCGTTTGTGGGATGATGGTATCATCCCGCCATCTCAGACGAGGAAAATGCTGGGGTTGGGCCTGGCAGCTGCGCTCAGTGGCAAGGCTGAGCCGGATGTACAAACCAGGTTTGGCGTGTTCCGGATGTAGAGTGCCAAATGGTTGGAATGGGATATGCAAATCATCATCGAAGATAACCCGAGAAGACATAAAAGGGAAGACGTTGTGTTCATGTGCTATTGAACCGATATGACATTTTGGGATAGTGAAATGGAAATATGTAGTGTATGTAGCCTACAGGCCTTCTGCAGAGTACATTCTTTAGCCTAGCTGGCCTTTGGAACTGTACGCGGTCCGAGGAACTCATCGCAGAAAAATGTTCAGTTTGTCCATGATATCCGGTACTATATTTTTCGCACCTTTCTATGTTGACGGCAAAGGGTTCAACCACATGCCTAACATTCAAGGGATCTAGCGCGAATCTCTCAACCAAAGGATAATAGCAACAGGACCAAAAGAAAGAAAGCACTTTTTCCTCCGTCTCGTGAAAGTAGTCTTTTTAGAGTCCAGATCAACCAAACCTCAAATATGTCAAATATAAAAAAAGAGGGTGACAGCAATTGTGTACAGCCCAAAGGAAAAGAAAAGAAAAGAAAAGAAAAGAAAAGATATAAATCTGTAGCAGCGAAGCAGGGCTCTATAAGGGGGGAGAGGCATAGACATATAGAAAGAACATCAGTCATACATGACATGTTAAGATGCATAACAGCGTCGGGTGGGGCATATGTCGCAGAGGGGTCGTATCGCATGAAAATGAAACAAGACAAGGGTCCCTAGTCAAAGGGACCCCTGGAATTGTTGAAATCAAAGGATGATACACTGACCGCGGCGATTTCTCGGCCGGCGATTGTCTCTCTTGCGGTCATGACGGTTGGGGCCCTCGCGCTTGCGGCTGGGATCGTTGCTGCTCCTTGACCCCTCGGAGTCTTTGCGGATGATTTGGCGACACAGATCGACGAAGACTTCGTTGACGTTTGCGCGGCGGCGGGCAGAGGTCTCGTAGTATGGGGCATTGCCCCATTTCTGGGATAGGCCGAAGGCGCGGGCACGTGGTACGGCGCGGTCTTCCTCCAGGTCGGATTTGTTGCCCACGATCACGATTGGGACGTTTTCGTCGTCTTTGATTCGGATGATTTGTTCGCGGAGCTCGGACAGTTCGTTTAGGGAGGACATGCTGGTGATGGAGAAGACGAGGAGGAAGCCCTGGCCTTGTTTCATGTAGAGCTCTCTGTTGGGGGGCGTTGTTAGTACGGTGTGCTTTTCTCGGGGTCCGTCCGCGGAATCAATTGTGGTGCTGGGTGGATAGCTAGATTTACCTCATTGCCGCTTGAAGGTTGTTAGCTTAGGTCTTAGGTGGGTAGGTGTGCTGATTTGGGGGGAGACTTACTGAACTGTTCTGTTCCTGCGGTGTCAAGACTTCAAAAATTTAGCATCATGCCATGTTCCAAACCACCGAGGGACTCACATCTCCAGTATACATTGTCGACCCTGTCAAGCTTGGTTAACGGGGGAAATTTCCAGCGTATGGTAGACCACTTACGTCTACCTCAATCTGTTTCCGGTATGAATCCTCGATCGTGGGGTCGTAGCTTTCGATCCAGACATTTTGAACGAATTGGGCTGGAAGATGATCATTGATCAGCTTGAGGACTCAGGGCAGGACGAGGAACACAAGGAACGAACCTGTTAAGCAACTTTTTCCAACACCTCCTGTTATCGCGACGCATGGGAATGCCTGTGGTCAGCGTGTGACCTATGGGGATATCTCAGGAGAAGAGGCTCCTACCAGCACCCAAAACAACAATATGGTATTCGCGTCTAGACAGGGCGCAAACAAACAATTAGAATTGGATCTGGCAGTATTTAGGGAGTATTCACCAACTCACTGTGGCCGCATTGAGAAGAGTGTGTATCGATATTATTTAGTGATTCGGAATAGAAATCGAAATAGCTCTAGGACCGAAGGTCGGCTCTTGGTGTGGATCCCACGTGGTAGTATATATGACGATCTCAAATCTTAGAACAGGTTGGCTGTGATGAATTGGCCCATAAGCCACGTTGAATGCTTCAATTGTATTGCTGTAGCTCGGGGATGGAAGAGCTTGGAAGGGCGGTACGCGGGTGCGGTTACATGGCCCGCCTTTTCGAGCACGGGAGGAGATTCGAGGGATTCGAGGGATTGGGTCCACTGAAGAGTATCAACGTATATATAAAGTAAAAGATATTTAGGCGTTTCTGCCCTTTTTTTTTTTTTTTTTTTTTTTTAAAGAGGGGAGAAACGTCTGATAACGGGGGTTAGCCTAATTGCCCTTCTCTGTCTTTTTAGCCCTTCGACCCAATCACATCATATGCCGAGATTATCTCTGGCGGTCAGGCACTAACTGTAAGTATATGCCTTCTCGGTAATGTTTTTGATCTCTTTCTTTTCTTTGGGGTCCTTTTTGGGGTCTTTTTAACCTTTTCTTTACCGGTTTCAGGTGCCATCCCTATCCCTGTGAATATGGGTCACGTGACTGGCAGTGGATGGTATCAAAGTTGTTGAAACACAACCCCGAGGTCACTTGTGTTTGAATATGCTCAGCATCTGTCATTTTTGTTTATTTCAACTTGATACCTCGTGTGAGAGAGAGAGAGTGGAATAAAGACACGTTCTATAATTGGTCAATGTTCATTGGACCTCGGGACAAGGACAAGGATGCATCACATAGACCCGAACGGACCAACTGCTGCAGGGGGGAGGCCCACAAAGGAACACTCCCCGGTTTCATGATCGAAGAAAAAATATAACTACAGCATATATATTGGAAAGCGTACTCACGCAAACAGACTAGGTACATATATGTATATAGTATCCCGAATAAGTAAAACAGTCCTCAATGATTTCGGGGAAAGCCGCGTACGTCATATATAGGCATACCTACATAGGTAACTATTTCGGGAAATTTGTGGAGAGGAACTGATTCTGATACATCCATGAATACAGAGTACAACATACATTCAACATCAAATGTTGCGTTTGAAATCTGTTTCAAAGTACATTAACCCTTCAGCGCTAGTACTATTGAAGCTTAAAACTCGCTACATTCTTTTAAGGCCAATAAGTTTGCCTTAGCCCCTCAGTTAGGTACTCCAGCAGACAGTATGTTTAAAGATATAGGTAATAATATCTGCATCATCTCCCAGAGCTAGAACTTCAGATTCAAAGTCACTAGTGGGATACACATATATTCAAACCAATAAGAATCTATTTCGTGCAGCTTCACATGGCATGGACGGATACGTCATGTCTATCACGTGATGCACACAGGCTAGCCTCTGTCTTCTTGCCGCCAGCTTTACCGGTTGCATTCTCACCATCCCTCGCTCTATTGCCATCCTAATAGCTCTTTGACCTGTTTTCCCACACACGATATCCTTTATAACCAAAAATGGCCTCTTTCCAGGAGCGTGCTCAGCACTCTATTGCTCAGCTTGACAAGGAGGTACGTTTCCAGCTATTTTGTGTGTTTCACTGGCGCCTCAGGTCTAGCCCTCGCCTGGTGACTGCAATGATTCTAAGCGCCAGCGATCACAGCAGGAGCGACTACACTCGTATCCTTTGATAAACACTTCAAGATGTGATCTATTGCTGTGATTTTCAAGCTGACATCTATCATTTTGTAGCTCTCCAAGTACCCTGTCCTCGCCAACCTCGAGCGTCAGACCAATGTCCCCAAGGTCTATGTCATCCTCGGCCTTGTCGGAATCTACTTCTTCCTTGTCTTCTTTAACATTGCTGGCGAGTTCCTCGTCAACTTTGCCGGTTTCCTCGTCCCCGGTTACTACTCCCTTCAGGCGCTTTTCACCTCAAGCACCCAGGATGACACCCAGGTAAGATTTTTTGTAACTTTTTCCTGTTCATGCGCAAATCGCTAACTATGTTTTTCTTCACTCTCACAGTGGCTCACGGTATGTTCATATGATTCTATCACCTTGTTGTCGCAATCGTGCGGAAGTATGGGATCACCGCCGATTCGGGGTTATCATACACCATCCACGTGACATTTTTCCCGCTCGCACGACCAGTGATTCTAACATCTGACTTGATAGTACTGGGTTGTCTTCGCTTTCCTGACTGTCATTGAGAGCGCCATCAGCGCCGCTTACTGGTTCCGTATGTGCCCACAAGATGCCAATCTTTCTACTACTTTGCTAACTGATCGCAGCCTTTTACTACATCTTCAAGTTTGTCCTGATCATGTGGATGGCTCTTCCCCAGACCAGGTATGTCCTATCCCATGACCAAGTTTAGACCAGTAGCTGACCTCCATGACAGCGGTGCGCAAGTTGTCTTCCACTCCTTCCTCCAGCCCGTGGTTGGACGTTTCTTCTCCACCAACGGTACCTCCTCCAACCTCCGCGCCCAGGCCGAGGCTGCGAGCAAGCCCCACTCCACCTAAAGGGGTGTAGTTTTACCTCTTAGCTGAGAATCGCATGGACAATAAAAGCTCCGTGGAACCTGCTTTGGCGCGGGTCGCGGATCCGATTCTCTGTGCCCGGTGGGGCATTAAGCACGAAGTGAAGTGGTTGGCTCAAAGCTTCGTTGCTATGATTAAATAGGAGCAGTGCAATAGCTGGAATATGAAATAGAGAGGACCCGAGAAATGTTGCGACAGGTCCGTGGTTGGATATTCGCTGAATATGAGAATGTTTTGTCTTGGTTCTTGCCATTTTGTCACACTCGAGTGGTTTAGTTGCTTAGTTCGTACATTGTCAATTGGGATGCAGTTAGTTTTCGGATGTTAGAGATCTACGTCCCCTACATATATCCTATTTTGTATCTTATTTGGGGTGCTGCGCTATGCGCCATCGAGGTACATCCCCGCGTATGTTGCACGGATACTTGGGCCAAGCTACACAAGCTACAGGTTCACACAGCAGCCCATGCTATTTCATACTCCATACATGCCGTATCAACAGCATCGCCTGGCTTCTCAAAACATTGCGCGCAGCTATCCTCGTATGTACTTCTGATAATTTCACACATCTCATTAATCCGATCAACAAGACAGCTCTTCCCAACATGCGTCTTACAACCATTCTTTATCAAGAATCCCCTGATACTCCTCAGGCGTACAAATCAACCATCTTCATCCGCCTACTCCAGGGTCAAAGCCAAACACATGAATGGACCTCGAGGTGGTCTAACGGCAAACCAACATTGACCAACGTCCTTCCGTTCCGACAATGACAGCTAGTCGGTGCTAACAAAGATACCCCCCACCGCCCTTCTCCGAAGAAGATTCCAGCGCTTCTTGTAAGCTGCCGAGCTCTTCAGCAAGCAAGTTAGGATCATCACACTTCCGGGCCGTGTCAAAATCAATCAAGATAGCTCTCGAGTCCCGAACCAAGAAGTTGAACCGATTCACATCACCATGCTTAATCCCCAAACCGTGTAACCGAGCGAGTGTCTGCTGGCAAATATCAAGATCCTGAGGCCCAGCATGTCGCGCATTAGCGATACACTCCATCAAGAAACCAATAACACGACCATCTTCAACGAGATGTCCTAGGAACCGGGGCCCGATGTTATAATCCTCGATCAACCGGTAGCCAGCAGTCTCGCCCTCCATATATCCAATTTCCCAATCAAAGCGAGCAAACTTGACAACGACAAGTTCCTCAAATTGGGGACATTTGACTTCGTAAACGCCCGTTCGAAGTCTCCTGCTCTCGCCGAGATCCATGTAATCAACAAAGGTATTATGCCATGTATTCTCAACGCCTGGAAACGAAGCTCGAGCCGCGCGTGCGAAATACGGCTCGCCGGTTTCTGGATGTTTATTTACCAGCCCGGAGTTCCAATCGCCTGTAGGAAGTTCTGGGAGAATCGTGGCTAGAGATGGACCGAAGCACATATCATCTGTGCTCCAGATACCTTGGGCAATAGTGATATACCTTACTGACCCGTTGATCAGAAGTCGGAAATAACTTTCGTCGTCATTGTCGGCTTCTGCTTGAAGCAATGTGATGCTTCTTTGGTCCTGCATTGGGGTGTTGGCACACTGTATGGAGGGGCAGTTGTATCTGCGGCTAAATATTGGGTGTTGGGGGATCAGGTGGAATATTATTGGCCCAATGGTACCATTCTGCTTACAACTTGCAGGCTTTCATGCACGGTGTAGCTCCCATAGAATGTGTTTTGTAGAGTGTTTAATGACAAATTCCGCGATGGTCTGGTTGAAGAGACGCCGTACACCGAAACCACACACCTCTCCGGTAAATGCTGCCTCGGGAAGGATATAGAAGGCCCGCAGGATATCCGCATTTATTTTCGTAATCGAGTTAAAAAAACAGCTTCATATGTACTTACGCCACATTGTAAAAAAAGCCAGCCCAGCCCTTTCAAAATTCCCCAAAAGATAAACACCTAAGCACTGAACTCCGTATGGCCATCGCTTGAAAGTTCAAGAACAGCACATGAGGCTTCCGTAGGCTCATAGTATAGCCCTTTTTATAATATCTGACAGACTTCGTAAATCGTATCGGGGTCGATCGCCCGCGGCCATGTTCCATTGAAGGAAATAAAAGCAACGTGTCCGGTTGGTTGAACAATAATCGGAGTGGGAACGTATCAGACTTGACGATTCCACGTATCGTCCAAGCTCTTAGTCAAACCGCATAGCTCAGTAGAGCCCCATGCGATTACCCCAGCCGTCAGCGCGAGGGTTGACGACAATCCGATAGGGGAATGGGTTGGAATCGCTAGTGGTAATGGGTGGGATATGGTCTTTATCTCGATTTACCACGCTCAAGATTTTCAAGGCTGCCTTTTGCAGCATATTTCCCATTGCCTTGCGCACTTTGGCTCGTTCTGTGCCCAAAGTTAGTTCTGGATAAAGGGACCCGCAGACTGCACATACCAGACTCAGTGCGCGGTGTGGCGATCGTCACATCAAGTGTCCAAATCTCCCAGCACACCTCTTCCTCGCCTTTCCCAGTTAATCCGCCAAACCAGTGCCCCGGGCGACGCCGTTTCTTCTCGTAGAACTCAACTGCGATCCGCCCTCGCACGCCCCCGCCCCCTCTGACAATTTGACCATCCTGCCCGCCGGCTGCGGAGGATAGGTGCTGCCGGACCAGAGCTGATACGCGCGATTCAATTAGAGTCTCTAGATCTGCGTCGTTTATAGCGGGTAGTGTGAAATCGAGCACGTCAAATGTGACCGGCCGGATAGAAGGGAAGTAACGGTGGAAGAAAATGAGGTTGAGGACACCTGGCAGGAAACACTTTTCAGTAAAAACATGATTACATATGTCCAGCTGACGACTAACCCTTCAGTACATCTCGCACATGGGTGGTGTCGGCGAAGATCTCCAGGAAGTACTCCGGAGGGGTTTTGCGGGGCTCCATCCCCGCCATGACGCAGCTCGCAACCAAGCCGGTTGGGGTTGGGTGCAGACTCAGACGGCTTTTGTTTGTAGAAGGGGGAAGTATTGTCGTAAATACAGAATAGAGGAACAGTCAATAAGCAAGTTGTTGTATAGAACTGGAGGGATGTAAGGTTGGAGTGATGACTCCAAGGCTAATATGGCAAGGGGGGCGGGCCTGTATCGGACGTAGCCGACTGAAGCTTATCGCTTATCATCGAACTGGGGGGAAACCAGTTTTGAAAGAGAACGCATATGTTGAGGAAGTACGGGGTGTACGGAGTATGCGGAGTATACAAAAGAGCGATGAGAAGAGAAAGAACAAGAAAGAGATATACATCTGGGCAGGGATTAGCGGGTTGTTGCGGGATGGCCATGCCAAATCCGGGGGAGAGCTCTAATGTGACACAATAATTGATGATTTAGAGGAATGAGGAGAGAGAGAGAGATATATATATATATACATAGTCAAATATCTAGAGCATGCAGTACCTAGGTATGTTTGTAGGTACTTTTAACCCTATGTGGTGTTTTATAGGTCCGGTTCACTCTTGCATAACGGTGAGCTCTAGCCGAGGCCTGAAACTGGCGATCAGCGCCCGAAGCCTTCTCTTCCTCATCTACTGAACCATCCATCTCCTGGATCTATTATGATTTGAAATTGCCTATCATTTGAACGTCTTCCCAGAGAAGCACCAACACAATTATGATCGGTGCGACGAGGCGCTGGTTCCAGCGCAATCGCAAAGGTCTTGCAATCGGGGCTGGGGTGGTCGGAGCTGGCTACTTGGCCGGACAATATGTCCTATCCAAGATCTCCGAGGCACGGGAGCGCATGAGCAGTGATCGGATTGCCCGCGAAAAGTCAGTTTCCCTTGATTCGATGACTCCTATCCCTACACTGGCAAGCACGCGAGCTTGTAGCACGTGCAACCTCGACCAGAATACCCCGAACCGGAATCACTGACCCATGGCAATAGTCTGCGCCGACGATTCGAACAAAACCAAACCGATTGCACATACACTGTCCTTGCCCTATTACCGACCGCCGCCGAGAATATTATCGATGCTCTCCCAGTTGAGGAGTTGACCAAGGAGCTGCAGCAGAAGCGGGCGGAGAGGTTGGCTCGACTGAATGCAGGCGAGGCAACTGGGTCAGATCTGAGCTCGGTAGCCCCGAGTCTGCCGGACGATGATCGGAGAAGCCTCTCCAGTTTCCAGAGTGAGGGATATGTGCACGCAAGCCAGATCGGGGACTCTGCTCTGAACTCGGACGGACAACCTCGGCCCAAACGGAACAAGACACAACTGTGGAATGAGGTGAAGATTACCTGTGAGCCTTTATTTCGTCCATAATCAACCCCGTCTGGTACAAACTAACATTTTATAGCTGTCACTCGGTCTTTTACTATGGTCTACACTCTCTCCTTGCTCACCGTCTTCACTCATATCCAACTTAACCTACTCGGCCGTCGGAACTACCTCTCTAGCGTGATCTCCCTTGCTACACCACCTGCCAACGCCTCGACAATCAGTCTTGAAGACCACGATGATGAGCTCACTCAAACATTGGGCGATGACTTCGAGACCAACCGGCGTTACCTCGCCTTCAGTTGGTGGCTGCTTCACCGCGGGTGGAAGGACGTTATGGGAAGGGTGCAAACTGCCGTCGAGGAAGTATTTGGACCTTTGAATCCACGTGAGGACATCAGTTTGGCCAAGCTCTCTGAGTTGACCTTGCAAATTCGAAAGAAGGTGGAAGGCAGCACCGAGGACGAGCGACGATCTCAAAAATGGCTTTCTTGCTTGCTTCCGCCGGCAGAGGAAGAGGAACATGTCTTACGCGAGTCGGGTGTGGAAGGCGTAGCTGACCCGTCCTCTTCCCAGACAGCGTCGAAGCTGCGACACCTCCTAGATGAGACAGCAGATTTGATCGACTCTCCCTCTTTCTCCCTCGTCCTTACACTTCTTAACAACGAGGGATTCTCAACCCTTATCGATCAAAGATGCGCCGCTGATGCCTTCAAGGCGCCCACCTCCACCTCCGCACCAGAGACTGCTCCGCAATCCTTTGATTCAATCGCCACCGTTGTGCCCCTGGCTGCCAACTCCGAGCGTAAGACAAAGCTTGCCAACCTCCTAGCTGTCATGACTCGCCAGGCACACGTAATTGGCAATGGTGCCCACCCACCAAATGAGTATCTGGTCGCCATGGACCAGAACGTGCGTGAGCTCGAGGCCTTCTCTGCCGTGGTCTATAGCTCGAACTTTGACCTCGAGCTTCTTGGTGCTAAGAACAACGCCGTACCGACCAGGGAGACGGATCTGGTCGATAATGACACTGCTTCATCATCTTTTTCCCAGGTGATAGTTGAGAAGGAAGTTGAATCCGATTCAAAGGAGGGGGAGGAGATCATTGAGCCACAGCCATGCAGTCTCGTGCCCGATGCACCTGCCTTCAATGAACCTGAGGCTGAGCCTTTGGCGGCCTCGGCCTTTGAGGAGGCTTGGGGCAAGGCCACGGATGATGGGAACACCTCCCCAACAGAAGAAAACCAGCCAACACAGTAAGGCAATGAAGGAATCTTCAACCTTGATGGTTTTGTGTGATTCTCTCTATAACCTTACACCCTTGTTTTTCGCACATCGCTCCTGGACCTGGTTTCTATTTTCTCTGCGTACATTATCTTTGCGATAGAATTGAGGTATGCTAATGATATATGCCAATTCAATTATCTATTTCTAGCAATGTTTTTCTTGTTTTTACTCTATTACTCTATACAACAAATTAGGCATGAATGCGTCATGGTTTAGCGAGCACGCCTAATTGTATGATCTTATACCCCAGACCAAAGTAGACTAGTGTGAGTGGAGTCGCCGGGGCCCTATGCTTGGGGATAGTGGCGCTGAGACACATATAAGGATGCTAGGACTTCGCCGAGTGAGATTATGGAGCCATATTATGTATCTACAAATAAAAACCTTGGAAAGCAAAAGATATGTGCTGGACACATCCGCTAGTAGAGCTAGTCTCGGACTATACAACTTGTGATATGCAGATATAGATTTTCAGTCTACACAGTAGTTCATACATAGTTCATACTAGTGTCGTATGTCACCACTTGGTTTATTTTTCCCCACTCGTCACAATGGTTTCCGTCTTCGGCTTGTGCCTCATTCTGAATGTCAATGTCTCATCAGGCACAGGCACTTTTCCCTTTGTCTCTTCGTAAAAACGCGGATACGCTGAAACATCTTGACGTCACGACTATACTCTTTTTCCTATTGCAGCTTGCGAGCTCCACCAATGAGCTAATACAGCCCACTTGGTGTGGCGCAGCTATCTCCGTTGTTTTTTTGTCGCGGAATTGAAACTTTACCGTATTGAACTATACGTATATGTATCGACCTTACACTTTTAACGGGCATTTTCACCGTTCTTAACCGAAGGGGTTGGAGGGTCACCTTACGTCCTTTCTTCCAAGGGTTAGGCCAATTATGCATCAATACTGTCCGAGCCATTGGCTGACGAGTACCCCCAATGGGAATATTACCCCCCGGCTATTTTGAAGGCAAATTCCGTGTGATGAAATATCTCTTCCTCTTCCCACGTTCCCTCGCAGGGTGGTATACCCCGCATTGTGCAATGAAGTCCAATGATCAGCCCGCTATCATCGGTCCTGGTCTTTATTATATGGCTCATGCATGTTTAAACATAGGGGGCTTGGTGACATGCATATAGAAGCTCGCACATCTTGTAAAAATGGATGTTGTCCTTAAATTCCGAGGACATATGTAGCTTATATGCAATTAAATGTCCAGGCAAGCATTTGAGCAACATAGCACACGCGGCAGTACCCACTCATATGATCGTTCTGCCTATCAAAGAGCTCTCGAACATCGATATTCCCTCAAATAAAGTCCAAAAAAGGACCAGATCTAGTCGAAGATACTAGAAGTTCTAGAACGCTGGCAAGTATTCCCTCGTTTCTGCTAGGGACGACATGCAGAGGAGTCGAGCCAGGTGCATCTCCACATCAGTTGGTGAATCCGACGAGACAGACGTTGTAATAGGCCATCTAGTTCGAGCCAATCTGCACCAGCATTATGCACTTCTCGTAGGAGTGGTAACAAATTACCAACAACTTGAATTTAAGTTGCTCGGAGTCTCAGACATTGGCCGCTATACCACCATCTCCAAATTCTCGCTTAGCCTAACAGTCCTAGGAAACGAGCCGCTTGTAACGGGAACAACGACCTCACTGACCGCGGGCCCTAGAACATGGGAGAAGACGTGGGCGCTTGTGGACTGCCATTGTTAGCAGCATACCTTGGTGTCTTATTGGGGTTACGGGCGGCTAGATGGTGGAGTCAGTTGATGGCCGCAGCATGGATTGTTAGGTGGTGGTGTACGTCGGCTGGAGGAGTCTGGGGGTCCACGACTCGTATCATCACACCAAATATTTCCGTAGCAGAGCCGTTATCCTCAGGGATAATGAATGACCAAATATTCCGCAAATATGACCATGTTGCTTTCAAGCATTCACGAGCTCGGTGAGAGGCGAATTTGTATTGGCATGTCAATATAACATTGATCAACGAGAAAGAGCCTATGGAGTACAAAATAAATAATGATGGCATTATGAAAATGAGAGCTGGAGAGAGACAATAATTTGAAACATTCAATGTTTTAGATTTTGAACCTTGAAATGTAATATACCGTACTCCGTATGTTGTACGGAATAAGTTACCCAGCCTCATGTGTGGCTGAGTCAAGTACTCCACCCGCCCAATTGTGTGGGAAAGTAATTCCTCCGCCGTGTTCCGTATCGTCCAATCACTTTACTCTACCAAGGAACGACCGGTCAAAGTCCTCAAGGTTTCCCCCGATCTGCCCTGCCTCCCCTTAAGACCTGCCCATCCCGACTATTCCTCCACATTCGACATTTACTGGCAGACTGCAGGACTGTTGTGTGCTTCTTTGTAATTTCTCTCTTTCACTACAGTCACCGAGATTGCCTACCGATTGAATCACACTTCCTGTGTGCGCTCCTACCCGTCACCTCGCCTCAAAACCATCCCGAGGAATAGTCGGAGGATTAGCCCATTGCACAACTACAACACCTTTGTCTCACTACATATTTGAGGCTCCCATTCTCAGCCTTCCGCCTAAGACCCCCCAAAAGGGATTGCGGCGGCTGCATACTGCAGTAGGCGCTGAGGCCGCATTATCTCCCTATCCGTCAGCCGCACGCATCGGAAACGCAGCCCTTTAAGTCATCATCACGAATCAGCATCCCACATCCTGAAATAACTTCCAACGCGCTCCCGGACAAAGCGAACTCCTAGAACAGCGGCCCCCCGCATTGGAAATTTAAGGCTGGTGTACTCTTCCGCCCAACATGACTGACTTTCGAATGCCCCTCCACCAAGGGCCTCCTGCCCGGAAGCCCCTCTCTGGTGCCCAGCATGGGTATGGCGGGTATCAATCCTACGATTCTCCGCGGCACCAACTTGCGCCCCATCTAGCGAGCCCCCAGACCACGCATAGTCGGACTCGAACCACATCCTCCAACGTGTTGCCCTACTCAAGCGGCTCGCAGCACTACCATGGCACTCCGCCACCTCCAATTCCTCAAATGACTCTTCCTCCTCACCCGCCCTCTCGACGCATGTCTAGCACCACTACCTCGACTTCGTCCACCAGCAACCATCCGACGGTACATGCGGGGCATGGTGTTTCTGACATCCGGCGAACCGCCTCGTCTCGCTCCGCCAACTCTCAGCTTGGATATGTGGCCCTCATGCGGCGGCAAAAGGCTACCGTCTGGTGTGACCGGGCACAACCTGAAGACGCTAGATCGCGCGAACAAGCCTTACGGGACAAGAAGAGAGCGTACCTTGAAGTGCATGGTGCTGGCCGGGCAGGAGCCTTGGCTAGTGGCAAGATCCGACATGGTCCTAAGGGAGCTGCTGAGTTCTCGCCCTCAAATCTAGTGGGCGCCAAGGTCCCCGTGCGATTGAGTGCGAACGAGGTCGGCGATGGGGATGATGACACTCTCAGCAGTGACGGTGGCGCAATCCACAGACGGACCGGCAGCGGCCGCAGCTCTCTGGGAAGTGCCCACCGTTACCCAAGTGGATACTCGCGGCCACAGGGAACGATGGGCAGCAACAGCACGCCCCCGAACGAGAAGACCGACCTGCCAGAAGTGTCTGAAAATACACCCGCGGAGATTCACGAAGAAGAAAAGAGCCGACTGTCATCTCTCCACAAAGATGATACCGCAACAACACACAGCAGCGAGCAAGAGCAAGACGACTTTGTTGGTGACATGCAGGCTCCGAGCGCCGCCACTGCGGCAGCCGAGAAAGCCACTACGGCAGCCGAGTTGCGACGACGAGGCAGTGTGGATGAGCGAACTACTACCATGACCAATGTGCGGCTTTTCGTCGCAAATCCCGATTCAGACAGCGACTGAGGCCCTGTTCTCATCCAGCGTCTGTCAATTCTTCGTCCTTCATCTTCTTATATCCCGCTTCCTTCTATCTTTTATGATTTCTACATGATTTCTTTTTTTTAACGCCTCGTCAATTGCACATAATACCTATCTCGTTGCAACTCCACACCTGGCCCCATTCAGCATATCTTGATGGTTTAGACCAATGCGTCCTCCTGCTTTGTCTATATCTTTGCACGTTTGCTGTCTGATTTACTCCTTTCTATTCCAAGCGTCGCATCTCTGTTTTTCTCCAGGCTCTTTTTTTTTTTTTTTATCTTCATTTTCTCT
>LACB01000574.1:0-16351 GCA_030142185.1 Penicillium thymicola
TCTAGCACAAAGTAGCATTGGATATTCTTTTTTTTTTTTTTCTTCTTCTTTCTTCTTACATCCTATGGATCCTATGGAGCGTCTCTGACTAGACGGATATAAGGAAAATTGTATTCTCATGCATGTTGCTTTGTAAACAAAAAGCGAATGACTGAAGCTTCCAGGTATAATGTACTCCCCCCCCAAAAAAACACCCTCTGATCCTATCTCCAATGCTCTCTCTCTCTCTCATCATATCGTAGAGAGAGGGGGTAAAAAAAAAAAAAAAAAAAAAAAAAAACGCAAAACACCAGAAGCTCGGTTTCCAATAAAACCCACAGCTTGCATAGACGGTTTCAACAATAAAATGTGGCGTAGATCAACGCTGCTCGGTTTGATTATTATTTGACCTTCTTGCTAGCTCATTTTCTATGATAGCTGTCAGTTCTCTCTTCTGCATATGTCAGAAAATCAACTCACCTCGAATTTTGTCGATCTGCTTTGCTGTGTCTTGGAGCATCTGATCCCATTTCTTTTGATAATCTTCAACAGTCATAGGTTGGGACTCTGTCTTTTCTTGGGGTTCCTCCTTGGGTGTCTTGATTTTGTCCATGATGAATGTGGATGGTATAAAGTCCAAGGATGAAATGGATATAGTTCTCAGGGGGTTCAAAAAGGGTTGGAAGTCGAAGGAGTTGATTAAAGTCAAATAGACGTGCGACAGCAAAAGGCTTTATATAAACGACATAACTAAGAAAATTTAATTTAATTTTCTAGAAAATAGAACCCCTGTCCCTTATTTCCTTCAAAATAAAATATAAATATAAAATCCCAACAAAATCCCTGTCAAATTCATTTTTATTCATTTTTATTAATATGTTTGCTTCGGAAATAGACCGGTCACGCGTCTAAAAGGTCGAGGAACGCGTTCACCGACATCTTCCTCCGTTCCCTTCTGGAGCCTAAATCGACAAACGGGACATCGGACCGCTTAGCCTGGGAATAGCAAATATCTAATGTATCTTATTGGTGAGCATCAATTGTGACGGGTTCTGACGGGTTCAAGGTGTTAACGCTCCTTTTTTTCTAGTTATTTTTCGCTTTTATTTTTTATCCCTTGAGAAAAGTATCAAATTGACCCTGATACAACATATATGATGTCAGAATATAACGGGACCTAGCGTACGGTACTTATTTCCCCTACATTTCTGTACTCCATCCCATCATTCCAAATATGCCTTGTTATGGCTGGTCAGGACTAATAGGATGACTTCCAGTCGACCGAAATTATCCCGCACCCAATCGGGGACTATGGAACTACATCCGCGCCAGCCGATCGGATATCTTAGGATACTTTAAGGGGTGAAAATGGTTCGATACGTCTCACATGGAAGAATAAGAATCAGGATATTTAAAAATGAAAAAGGAATAAAAAATGGATAAAAAATGGATAAAAAGGAAAAAAGGGGCACCGGGGAAGCGGGTAGAACTGGATTGTTCCCAGTGATCGTCCGATCCGCCCGAGTTGATACTTTGCACTGCGATCTATAAACTGCCCAAAGAACCCCATATATACATACTCCACTATCCAGGAGTTCTTCTAGTCAACATACAATGTTGTATTTTTTTTAGGTAGAAACAGGCAACAGGAACACACCCAACACATCCCAGACCATAAAAATAGAAATATATCTATATCTATATCTCGACGCCTAACATCTCCAGCCCTAGCAGGCTGGCTGAGACCACACAGACCGCTTGAAACCCTCTCACACTACCGGAGTATGTACCAAGTCGAGCCCAACTCTACCGGGAGTGGTTGCCTTATTGGTCCAAATAGTCTATTCACCGCCGATAAAAGCCCCCGGGACGTGCAGAGCCGTAGGCGTTCCATCTTTGACAATCCACGTGGTATGCACACACTAGCGCTGTGTCATGGCCGTTGTCTTTGACCGCAACCCTCTATCCATCGACGGGCCGACACGTTCTGAGGCGCTTTGGTACTTTTGGTGCTTTGGTCAAGGGCACGTCAGATGATGAAACAGCAGTGGGATGTTCTTCGGGCGCTAGAATCGGGTAATCTGATCGTGGGGATCTCTCATTTGATCGGGGGCTATGCTTGTTCTTCCCCCACCAGCTGACGGATGACGATACTTTAATATGCTTAGATCATACTGGTCCGTTATCTGCATCGAGTAAGGATTGTTCCAACGCCCGTAGTACATCATGACTGGCTATTATGGTTTGTTCCGGGCTAGATGTGGCGCTATCGTTTATACAACCTTGGTCCAATGTTAAACTAGTCCAACGGACATACGATCATTGGTGTAAGGCTACAAGGATGAAGAGTCAAATAGTAGAGCAAGTGGTAAGATAATATCTGATTCTTTAGGATATGCCCATTCCTCCAGTCCACATTCAGCCCATCCACATCCACTCAGGCAAAGAAACGAAAAAAAAAAAAAAAGAACAAACAAATCGTAAATTCTGGCACTGGTGCCTGCATCCATTGGCCAGTTATGTCGTCAACGCAGTAAGCCCTTCCCGATGAACTGCCGGGTAAATGGTGTAACCCATACCCCCCATCTGCAGCCTCAGTCCGGTTTGAAGAGGGGTCGGGTGGAAGCAAAGAAAGGTGTACACAATGCGCCGATCCATGTCGCTTGGTACAACGCCGAATTAGTACAACATGATATTGATCGCTCTGAGGTAAATTGCTTCGAAAATATTCCATAGTAGATAGATTTCCCTATGACGCCAGGATATAAGATCGCTGAAGAAACTGATGAAAAAAAAAAAAAAAAAAAAAGCAAACTTGGAAAAATATCTTGATAGTCACGCAAGTCCGAGAGTCCAAAATGGAGACGGTGAGCGCGCCGGGCTAATGAGACTCCTGGAGGAACCACTCCAGGTCATCAGGCTCGAAGTGCGAGGCGGATGTTTCCGCTGCTGCAATGTCACTTTCGAAAAGATCGGCGATCCCGTCATCAAAGGGGACCGTAGTCCCCGAAGGCAGACTACGTCGCTCGACGAGGTCAAAGAACTCGCCTGCAAACTCGGCCAGCTCATTGGCCACTTTGAGCTCTAGGATGGCCTCAAGCGCCTGCATTTCCTTTTTCCATTTGCGATCACGCTGCGCCTTTTCCTCGTGGCGACGGCGGCACAGGCTGTCACGAGGGCGGTCTGTCATGCAATTGGGGCACAAGTAGTTCTCCTCGCAATACGAGCATTTGCATGGTGGGTGGGTATATATGCAGTCCGCGCATACATACACCTTGCAGCCTTTGCATTCTCGCAGATAGCTGGGACACCTGGGACGTGGGTCTCTGATACCGCCTCTAACATCCCTGATTCCGGTGATAGGATCAGCCGGGGGACAGAAGAAGGATTGACAGCCCTGCCATCTTGGGGTTTCAAATGTCGGCGAATCAAAGAAGGTGGAGGACGAGGATGAGGGAGGGGAAGAATGGTCAGACGCAGGGGCCGAATACGACCGAGATGGTTGGTTGGAGAAGAAGGAAACAGGAGCCGACTGATCACCAACATGTGATTCGTGTGTATTTTCCTCGTCCATGCTATCTTGTCGTGAATCGTCAATGAAGCTTTTGTTTGTTGAGTCAAGAAGTTGTTGGGTTCTAAATGGTAAGTCGTATTCGGGAAGTTGGCTAGAGATGAGGGATGCCGAAAGATTTGCAGCGAATCGATTTTGAATGGTTTGCTTTTCTGTCTCAAGGTCTCGATAGCCGCAGATCCTTAAACGAAGGCCACGGAGGTCATGCTCAATACAGAGAGGCTTGGAGCAGCTCTTGCAGTGCACCTTCCACTGTGGTGAATCGTAACATCCTTGGCACAAGTTACGCGGACACGGTGAAACTTCCCGGTTGGGGGGACCCAGCAGCCACTTCATCATCGCCAGATGACCCGTTTCAAGCGAGTAGTCCGGCTTGCTCGGATCTCCATACGCATATTTAGGGAATGTCTTGCTCCATTCACTAACGGTGTACTCTAGGTCCTCCCAACCTTGGCCACGAGGCAAAGGCACGGCTCGTACCTGATCCGCTTCACCATTGCGAGGTCCGATACTAATCCCGCCTCCCCCGGAGAGGTCAGGCTTGGTGCAGCACCAATGGAAATTGAGGATAGGTGGGTCCATCCCTGTACCCTGGGCTTGATTGGGATTTGCCAGGATATCCACGGGATCCTGCATTGAGCCCGGAGAGTGCGTGGCCCCAGGTGCCCACCAGAAGGCATCCTGAGTTGTTTCGGACGAAGATGGTGTACTTCTGTAAAGATACGGTCGTTCGTGGGCACAGCTCGCACATAGTGTTTTACGACATCCGACACAGTGCATGAGGACGCTGCAATGTTCACATCGTTCCGAGATATCCTCGAGGCAGTTGTCACAGCGGATCTTGTCGACAAATTGGGTATGACTCCGGCGCAGATGGGCAGGTGTCATTTTCCCCTCACCCCAGTCGATACCCTCGCCAGTTCCTAATGCCTCCCCATGGAATCCAGTGTCACGATTCTCCCACAGCTTTCCATCGTATACGTGCGACTGGGGGGTCCCAGAGTCGGTTGGGCCGATCCAATTTTTAGATCTCCAGAGTCGATCAAAGACTACCCAGACTTCCGGCGACGCTGCCCCATGGGGGAATCTCGATTTGACGTAACCGGCTCTGCGAGCGCATCTACCGGCAGGTGTGGTGCACCAAGCGGTATCAGTCCAGATGCCCAGCTTGTGGCAGATATTGACAAGTTCATGGGTCGATTCCGCGTCAGCGTCCTTCCGCATCAGTGAAGATGATAAATAAGGGCGTCTTCGATGATGTCGACATCGGTAGGCGTATATACTCTTGAGGGCGAGCCGTTGCATCCCGGGAGCGCTGCCGGTATTATCCCCCATGTCAATGTCACATTGCAGCGCGAACATGGTCAAGAAAGGAACAATATGATATTTCAAAGAGACATTCTTGCAGCCCCTAACAGAGAGATGAACCAGCGTCTCCCGACGTGAATGCAACACGGTCGAGGTCAGGTTCTCTCCCGAAATGGCCGTGTTATCCAGTTCTAGGCTTTTCAAACACCTACTGAATGGTAGCACCACATTCATCAGGAACATGTCTAGGGCGTACGGCCGGGATTGACGCGCCGGGGCTGTGTCAGGGCCGGTTGGGTCATTGGTTTGAGGATTGGGTAGAGTGCTTGAAGGAAATTGTAGGCGAAACGAGAGTGACTTCCATGCGGTCGGGTATGATCGAAGGAACGTACGGAGGTAACTTGAAGTGTGATACAGCTTAATGATCGTATCGGTCGGGATCTGAAGTAAAAGAGACTCGAATATGGGTGCATTTGTTGTTATCACTCGCTCAAAGGTGGACAGGGTTCGTTCTTCTGAGGTAACAGATTGTTGCAAGGCATTTTCCAGCACCGTCAGGTGCGACGCTGGGTCCTCACCAGCGACGTCCCCCCAAGCCATAGTGTCAAGTCTGTGATTCGACATCGGTCCTGGGTGGGCAAAAGATGCCAGTCCTTAGATCGAAGATCGAAGTAGCGCGAGGTCGCGAGCTCGGCGGGTAGAGACGCGGCACATGATAAGACAACTTGAAGATGCAATCGAGGGGGCAAGCACACCCTGAGGTAAGCCACCATGCAAGGCCATTAAAGGTAAAACAGTCGATAATTGAAAAGATGGGGGTTGCAAGGGCTACGAATTGGGGTATCAGAGGGGGGAGGGAGAAAGGGAGGGGTATAAGAATGAGGGGAAAAGACGAACTCCCAAAGAGCGGGAAGAGAAAAGAAAGAGAGAAGTATTACTTATGCCCCTATCACCCTCAAATAATGAAAGGAAGCAAAAAAACAGTGGGGGAAGAAATGCAAAAGCTGAGCAAAAGACAAGGTCATATCCGGATGCGCCCGTGAGAAACCAGCGTCATGTGATGGCCATCAAACCCCCGGATTTTGATGATCTGCGTACGTTGTAGTTCTTGGATTTCATTATGCAAAGGAAAATAAAATGCATTGATCGCTACATCTATTGCAAATGGTTTCTATGCTAGGCCATTTGGACTAATGTTTGTCGGTTGCATCACCTACAGTGTAGCCCCTCGCAATACCCTTGCGCCCTTCCTTGACCAGTGTACTATCCTCCGAATCTTCCTCGTCATATCGAATATCAAAGTCACTACCCAGACCCTTCCATGTCCGTTGTGATCGCAAGTATTCTGCTCCTGGTGAGACGGCATTGCCGATCATAGCCAAGTCACCCTTAGCTCGTCGCGCCAGTGCCCTAGCAGCAGATGGCCCGCTAGTAGATGATCCATCGACCTGGGAAGCGCGCGGCGCGGGATTTCGCATGGGACGGGAATGTGAGACGTATCGACCGGTGCGAAAGTCAAACTCGGGCGGTGCCGACTCGGGTTCTGACATGTCGTCCTCATCGGACACGGTTGCGCTATTGGATGTTCCCTGGTCATCTCCATTTCCGTTGACCTCCTGAGGTGGTGCGTCAAGGACTGCCTGGAAATCACTCTGCCAAGCTCCTGTCCACACCCGGTCTGAGTCGTCTTTCAAAGCCAGCTCTAATTCGAAGGGAGTGATGACTGGCTTCCAGAAATCCTTGCTATCCACCAAAGAGCTCTCCCAGCAGCCAATGACAACCCAACCACCAATTTCACTGAAATTGGCCACCTTGGCAGCATTCAATTTGCCAACCACGAACATGTAGCTCTTCTTGCCTGCTTCGGCAATCCGCTCCTTGACATGTTCTACAATATGCAGGTAGTTCTTGACACTCAAAGTGTTGATGAGAATACCCCAAATAGGCACGGTCGTCAGAGAGGCAAGAGTACCATAACGGCGTCGCAAAACTGCAGCAGTGGAAGCAGGCAATGGCTTGACATTCTCGTTGGACAGGTCATTGGTGGGATAAATATGGATCGCGGCAACGCGAGATGCAAGTGTCATCATGAGAGCGGTTGGCGGATCAGAGATGTGAAACAGTTGCCAGTCGGCCAGCGTCTCAGGCGCCTCTTGGACCGACTCGGGGACTGTGCGATTTGGAATCGATGAGGAGGGCTCATGGACAACCTCCGTTGCATATATGTTGCTATATCCCTCTTCTACCAGACGAGTATATACCGTAGGAACGTGGTCTGCGTAGGTAACATCGGCTGCGATGATAACCTTGGTCGTTGGGTCAAGATAAGTCGCCTTGAACGCCCGTGCCACAGGCTCAAGAGGCAGATCCTTATGCGTGAACACATGAATCACGGGTAGCCGAGCTGTCGGTGACAGACAGGACCTCCCGTAATGCACAACCACATCTGCGTCCACATGTTCCGCGGCCACTTCGTCGACGCAACAGGTACCGTAAGATGTATCGGCCAAAATTGTCAAGCGAGGCGGGTATTGTTCCGTTTTATCCTCCACCTGAAGCTCATTTATCGAGTGAGCAAGGCCAGCATCGGTCTGGTTCGAGGGCTGTGTGCCATTGGTGCTGAATTCCTCGCGTTCCAGGCCCCGGCTAAGCAATTGAAATACTCGCGGGGCATCAGGAAGCATATCATCTGGGAACTGGAGAGCAATTCGCTTGTACCGCGCTTGCCGGATGTCCTTTAATGTGCGCTCGATATCGTAGGTAATGGAGAGTTCATCGTCTGACACTGGAGCCGTTGGGTCTCGCGAGGCCACTGGGGTAGTTTCTTCGAGAATACGATCATCAGCAGTCGACAGCACAGGAGCTGACTTCATTTCAGATCCCATTTTGTAAGATAGAGGGACAAGTGTGGTGCTAAGCCAAGAACGAGAAATTTCCAAAAGTTTTTGGAGAAAAAAAAAAGATCCCCCCCCCCCCCCACTTCACCCCGCCATGGATACGGGAAAATACAACAGAGCCCATTGGCAGAACAAACCAACTTCCTGATAATCACATTTTGGTGGAAATAGACTCTACTAATTCATCAGGCACAGGGCTATTTAGTTATGTGTTCATCATTTCGACATAAAAACGGCAAAAGATATCTACAAGTCCGCTCGTGCTGGCTCTCCCGCCCAAACCCTGCGAAGCAATTCGCGGATCGGCGCGCGTTCAATCGGGCGAGGATTCCAGTAAGCATTGGATAGCGCAATATCAGCCGCTTTATCGATGTCTTCTTCCTTCATGCCGAAATCCTTCACGCCGCGCTTGACCTTGAGCTTAGTCAAGAGAACGTTCAAACCGTGGATCGCGTCACCATTGCTATCTGGCAGAGCGTCGGCCAACTGCTTCATAGCCTCAGGGATGTTAGGTGCATTGTAGGAGATAGCATGAGGGAGGACAGCGGTATGGGTTTCGGCGTGAGGGAGATTGAAGCTACCGCCAAGTGTGTGGCACAGCTTGTGGTGGATGGACATGCCCACGCTACCTAAACATGTCCCACAGAGCCAGGCACCATACAAGGCTTTGGATCGCGCGGATTGAGAAGATGGGTTCTCGACAATCTCGGGAAGAGAGGATGCAAGTGCCCGTACACCCTCGAGCGCCATCATGTTGATGATCGGGTTAGTATTGCGCGCGTAAATGGCCTCGACTATCCAGAACGCATTAGTTTTCTATGTAGGACGTTGACGCAGATTAATCAGGTATATTTACCAGCATGCGCAATTGCGTTGACACCGCTAGTAGCACTCATAGCCGCCGGCAAGGTCATTGTGAGGTCCACATCGTAAATGACCGTACCGGGCAAGATTTTAGGGTCCGAGCGAGTCTTCTTCAATCCATCGGCAGTCTCGCCCAAGATCGGGGTCATTTCGCTACCAGCATATGTAGTCGGAATACAGATATGCGGCAGTGCAGTGCGAATGCTGATTGCCTTGCCGAGACCAATAGTGCTTCCGCCTCCAATAGAAATAACAGAGTCGGCTCCCTGGGCCTTAGCATACTCAAGAGCCTTGTCTGTAATATTTGTGGGAGTATGCATAGTCGCCTCGCTGAAAATACCGGCGATTTGACCCTTGAGCACCTCCCTAACCCCCTCGGCTTGGCTGACCTGCTGAGGTGTCGAGAGCACCAGCGGGGCCTTCACAAGCAGGCGGGAGACCTCATCCGGAAGCTTTTGCAGCGTGCCGCTGCCGAAGACGACACGGCCGGGGTTGGGATTGTACTCGAAGGTATCCATTTTGTGTTTGACTCAGCTGAGAGCGAGACTTGTTGAGAGCGAGACTTGTCATCTTATACATGGTCCATTACCCCACACCCCACCGCATTCGATGAACGCCATGCCCATCCGTGGGGCCGTGGGGTTTTATCGGCAGTTGTGGTTCTCCGAGCCATTGCAAGTTGTCGATTTTGTACCTAATGTCCGATTTGGCGTATTATTTGGGTACACTCGGTTCCTCTGGCGTGTGGATGTTTCGATTTATAGTGAAGGGCCTATAGAAATACCCATCCGTCCACGGGTGGACTCATAGACGGGTATGAATTTCCTCCAAACTGCCGAGTGGGGCTTTTCTATATTATGTAGCTGAGCACTCAAAAGGCCTGAGTTTCAATCCGGGCTCTGTAATAAATTGTAGTCCATAAATTGGATTTACGGAAATTTCTGTGGGCCTAGGTGATAGATATATAATGCCTCCGGCACATACATCCATCCCGTAAGGTGCCATGGCACCCGAGGTCAGTTACTAGCCGTAGAGCCAACCCCCATAGCAGTACTCCGTAAATTGGATCATATTATATATAGTCTATTCAAACGATCCTAGCTCAATGTGCTTTGTGACACATGTGCTTGCAACGAATTATTACGTACAAATCTTTAAGCTCTTGCTCAATTAATCTAAGCGATGGGTGCGTAGAAGCTAAACTTGCCAGTCGGGTCGTACTTCTTTTTCAAGTCCAGCAGGCGCTGTTCGCTGTCGCCATACAGCTGCTTCGTGGTCTCATCTCCGTGGGCATAGTTGACGTATGCGCGGATATCCTCGCGGCCACTGGCTTCAAAGAAGATGTTGCGGAGCTGGTTGCCCAGATCAACCGCCTTGGTGCCAACTGTTTCATCGCCGGGCGGGTAGTTGATGAGGGGAGCGGCAAGAATATTCTCGCTGCGGAAAGCGAAAGAACTCGAGCTGCTAGGGATCGCGTGCACGCCTCCGAAGGAGTAACCCTCAAACATGAGGATTGAGTTGTTGTAGGCAGAGGATCCACTGATGGCAGGTGCGTAGATGTCCCATGCCTTCTTCTGGGCCGCAATGTCGTATGATTGGAGATAGATGGGGAAGCGGGGATTGGCGTATCCGGTATTTTGGCATGGCGGGGAGTCGAGGGCAATGCTGGTCCATGCAGCGAGGTCCTGGTAGGTACCTGCCTGGGGCACAATGGAAAGCGGTCCGAGGTCGTGGAAAGGCTTGGTGTAAATCGTGTCGACGGTCTTCACTCCCTCCTGGATGATATAGAATACGATGACGGGGTTGGTAGCGTCAACATCGGGGTTGTTCATCCAGTACGACCAGTTGATGAGACCTGCGGGCTGGGTGCCATTCTTCAGAATATATTCGTTGGCAGCCTCGTAAACAGCCTCGACCTTATCGCCGCTAAAAGAGATCGTCTCGATAGCCCAGTCACTGTGCTGGATATCATAGATCTTGCTGGTAAGAGAAGTCACAATGCCGAAGTTGTGCCCAGCACCCTTCATCGCCCACCAGAGGTCAGAGTTCTGGTCGATCGTGTTCAAGGTACCGTCGGCGAGAACGACGTTCATAGAAACGAACTGGTCAGAGACGAGTCCGTGGTGGCCCTGGAGCCATCCATGTCCACCGCCAAGGGCCGGTCCGATAAGACTGACACATTCACATGTTCCAGTAACTGTCTGCTTTCCTGCGGTCCAAAGCGAGTCGGTGACCACTTTAGACATGGTTCCTCCACCCATAGTGGCTGTCTTGCCATCTTCGGCGATGTCGACGCTGCTCAGCTGGCTCAGCGAGATTCCGACGCCATGGTCCATCTTACCCAGCGAAATGAGGGCTCCGTGGACACCATTGTACGTGAGGAAGGGCAAGTCCTTCTGGTTGGCGTATTTCACCTAAACCGTTGTCAGAATTAGTATCTGTTTTTGCCTCATTGACATATATAGAAAACAAAATAATAACCTACCGTTTCAACAACATCGTTCTCATTGCCAACCACAACGACAATGTCAACCTTAGGTTCAGCTAAAGCAGACCACCGCGTTGTGGCATCCGTGAACCCAGTTGACCCCGGAGAATACACCTTGGCAGAGCTCGAAAGCTTCTTTCCAAGTGCTTCCAAGTCAGCATCGCCTCGCGGGCAAAGGCCTCCCTCAATACCGCTAGGGAAGGTCAAAGAGGCCGCGGAAAAGGCCCAGGCCACTATGGCCGTGATAACCTCTAACTTGAGACGATACATTACTCAAAATAAGAATGTCCTGTGAAGACAACAAAAAAGAAGCAAAAGCCAAATGCCCCTTGTGTTCGATCGTCAGAGAACGTCAAGAAAAAAGAAAAAGTGGGTATGCTATGCTGCACCTCGGTACTCCGTAGAAACCCTTATTAATTGTGCGGTTCTCTTTATTTATTACATATTATTTATGGCAGTTGTAAAACTACACTAGAATTAGTTTGGTTAGATGGTTTCTCATTTTAATAATTTTAATATCGCATTACAATGGTATTATTCTTGAAAAGTCTCAATAACATATCGAACAAAAGTCTACACCGCCAAAGTGGTCCCTTTATGCACCGTTTCGTAGCACGGCCCTGCAATAGGTACCTAGGTATGTTATGAATATCCCCATGTTCCATGTTTACACTCCCTGATCTTCCGGTTCCTCCGGTTCTATGCCTTCTGTTTTTTTTTCTCCTAGATAATTAGATGTGTACCGGTAGACTCTCCCCTGCCACCACACTAGTGCAGCGGCTAGTCTAATTGGGTATGTTTCATCCGCCGTTTGCCTCAATCACCACGGGCAGCCTTAGTAAGCGCCACCATCTGACTGAACAATTATTAAGTTCCACTCTAGCGTTAGAATGGAACCTGCTTATCTGAGTTATACATCCTGGTTGGACATTAATACCGATTTGACCCCAAATCTGTGGAGACGTATGCATTCATTGCGCATCTCTCGCGCCATGAGAAGGTTCCACTATTGAAGTATCTCGCTACTGGGTTTCCCCCAACTAGGTACATACTCCGTATGTGTCTTATATTTAATTTTGTGGTTTAATTTGAAGGTATTCCACTTAATATATCATGCAATTTGGATTTGCTCTAGATTAATTAAAAAAAAAAAAAAAAGAGAAAACAATTTTTCCAATTTCTTTTCTTCCAATGCATGGTCTTTATCTGGCAAATGTCATTCGCCTTTACCATGTGGAAAAAACGGTAACTCCGGAGGTAGCTACCTAGGTACAGAGCCAGCTGAAGAATCCACGGGTAACACGTGGAAATCCATGGATACATAAATACACATTAATTTAGGTAACTTAGGTAAAACTCTATCGGATGACTGGATCACTGGGATGACTGGATCAACCTTGGAACTTTCCAAGATAGGAATTTGGTTCCAAGGTACGGAAATACCAAAAATCCATTTGGATTTCTCATGAACGGAACGACCCAGGCCTTTTCTAAGGTTCGTCTATGTTGTAATAGAAAGTGCCCAGGTGATCTTGAAAATTGGATGCTGGATACTCCGATCATTTTGTCTTGCTATTAGGGTTAAATCATATCCAGCGAATGGAGAAAGATCCACGCTAGTGCAGGGGAGATAATCATTCTTATATCTTCCCTTCCCCATTATCATGCGCAAATCTTCATTGCGCTAACCCCGATCCCCGCTATTCTTCACAAATCTCGATCACCATGGCATTTGGCTTGGAGGCACGAGATGCGGCGTCGGATGCATACAAGGCCACAGTTGAATTATGGACGTTATATGCAATTGCCGTTGCGGTAACAATTCTTAGAACGTACGCTCGAAGCAAAACCGGGGGATGGAGGAATTTACGACTCGATGATTATCTTATATGGGTTGCACTTGTGATTAACTCCAATTCATCATACGTCGTCCTACCGGTTGCTGATTTCCATTCCATACAGATACTCTATACTGCACAGGCAGCACTTGCATATAGTGTGGGCGATGTATCTGGTGGCCTTGCCAACAATGGCATGACAGACGCCCAGCGCGTGGCACTATCGCCCGACAACCCAGCTTACAGGGAGAGGTATGTCTCCCAAATTGTCAACCGAAGATTAAATTTGAATGCGATCACTAATTATTTGATTAGAGTGATTGGCTCCAAGATTCAAATCGCGGGCTGGAGTACTTATACGGCATTGATTAATTCACTCAAATTGTCCGTGCTGGCATTCTACGTTCGACTGATGGTATTAATCTCCATAATTTCCGATGGTGTTTCAAGCAAGTAACTAACGCCCAACAGGATGGCCTTGGCCGGCGTTATCAGATTCCCATCTATGTTGGGTTTGGCCTTGTTATTGGATGCTTTTTCGCAAGTATCATCACAATTTTTGCGGCATGCCAACCATTCCACAAGAATTGGCAGATCAATCCGGATCCCGGCAGTGAGACTCGCCTCTTGTCCTAAGCGCTCAACGTCTGCTAACTATGCCCCTAGACGTGTGCCAACCAGCCATTTCCACACCGGTCGTTGCAGTAACCTTCGCCTCAAACCTCCTCACCGATCCATACCTCATATTCATCCCGATTCCAATGCTCTGGCAATCGAGTCTAAAGCCTATCAAAAAGATCGCAGCCACTATTGTCCTCAGCTCGGGTGTCTTTATTCTTGTGTGCGCGACTATTAAGAGTGTTTTCCTCCTAGTGGTGAGTTCTAATATATCCGCATTTCCCTCACTCGAAGGTATTTGTCTAATTTCATTGGTCATTTTCCATAGGATCCTGAACATGGCGCACAAATCGCCAATGAATGGGGCACCCGCGAAACATTCGTCGCAGTCGTCACGACCAATCTGCCCATGATCTTTCACTTCTTCAGAATTTGGCTCAGCAAAGTTTTCGGCAGCCAATTTCAGTCATCTCACAAGACACATAAATCGCCCTCGGGTGGTTTCCGGAGTATTGGTGGCGGGGGTGACTATTCCAGTCGGAAAGGTCAGAGTCCTGGGAATTCGGATCCTATGACCATCGGCATGTCATTTACCGAGAGTGAGGAACGGATGATGGAAGATGTGAAGATGCAGAACTTAAAGGCATACCCAACGGCTACAGGTGGCAACCCAGACTCGGGTGCTATCGTGGTCTCCAATCAGATCGATATCACCCATGAAACTCGACCCGTACCAGAGAGTGAACATGAGCAGCCTGTGAAAAAAGGAACGGAGGCATGGTAAATCGGGGTTTAAAAGGTGTCAGGGTTTAAAAGGTGTCAGGGTTTTAAAGGCTTCAGGGTTTTAGAGGTATCTAGCCAGAGTTAATAATGTATATTTCAATTTCAGACCTTCCAACACTAAATTATTTCTTTATTTGTACATGTTTATAGATCCCCCATTGAGTAGATACACAAATCAAGCCATCTTTCCTCGGATCATCGGCTTACGGGGGTATCCTTAAGTAATATTAGAGAGGCTACTACTTCGGCCTTCATACGTTAGCGAGTAGTAGCCTAGCTTTCGGTCGATCTCCTAAAGATAGTACTATAGCGCTATACCTCCTATAACGTAATAGTCCCTATATATAGACTAAAATACTATATAGTTAATAACCGGTTCGCCTATCGGCTATCTATTATAGTAGATATCGCATTTGTATATAAACCAGAAATATATATTTAATATATGCCACCTCGATTTAACGAATACCTGGATATAAGGATATCTTTGCCGTGTCTAGAATATATCGTTATAAATAGGTTTTACTGTATTTTTTCAACCATAGAACTATCTTAATTAAAAATACACCGAAAATTGGAGAAGCATTTAGGGAAGGCGGGTAGTGAGTCCGACAGCAAACCAGAACATATCAGAATAACTTCTCGGTGATGTCAAGAAAATCCTGTGCGTCAATAAGGATGTCATGCTCGCCTGGTCCTGGGATCGGTCGTAAATAGCGACGAGTGGGATGACTAGCGGGGCCCCGACAACAAGCTCTCTCTGAACGTAAGCGATTGAATTACAGTGGCACATCTGTGAACACCTCGTGTCCTATGTGCGTGATAACACCTAACTTGCCGACATCGTTAGAGTGAACCCGCCATTGGTAAAACCAGGCAGCTGCGTCAAAGACTGTGATGAAATCTTTCCCATGGCAAAGCTGTAAGATATCGTCTTGTGTTGGAACTGGGTACATGTCCTTAACTGCTTCGGCATTTGCATCCCGTAGATCCACTACAGGGCGCCCGACACGTGTTTTGACCCCATTTTTTATAACATCTCGGTAGGCCACGAACACAGGGTATCCAGTCGGGGTATGCTCGGTAGCCCAATCTAGCTTGCTCTGGGCTTTCAGATTATCGAACACTTTGTCGATGGGCTGTTTCTCGCTATGCCCCGTTGGGTAGACTCTTTTGCGTCTCGCCCTCTTCTCCCAGCCTTCCAGCATTGGAATCTTCATCCAACGTTCTGTTGGGATTTTTACGAACCCTGGCTTTGACCAAACATTGTATTTCATAAGGACGCTTTCGATGAGATTTGCTGTAGCGTCTTCCCCGTAGATCGTGATGCCATTCTCTAGGACTCTTGTTTTGTTCTGAGGTCGTAGTTGGGTTTGTTTGCTTGGGGCTGTGGCGTAGCTGCGAGAGTAGCTGCATCAGCGTGGACTTGGTAGGCTTTTGTGTACTCTGATTCCGTAAGTGTGCTGTTAGGCTCAACGTAGACCTGTACTGGGTATGGCTGCCGAATGGTAATTGGTTGGATGGTAAGGGGAGGGACATTGGAGGTTTGTGTCCGAAGTGGACTAAGATATGCTCGAGTGAGTAGGCGTGGAGCATTGCTAGGAGCTAGTTGCCATTTTTCAAACGTGATGTTGGTCGACTTAATCGAGATGATGATGACAATGCGCACTAGACCCTCGGAAATGACAAACGATCTCCTCTTCAGATATGCACATCACTGGGGCCAGTAGATCTCTCTCGCTCCACTCGTCTCCTCTCTTCTTCTTCTCTACCCGGTCCGTGCGCTCCCTATACTTCCCAGGTGTACGGGCGACTAAGTATGCCACCGGCACATAACTCTGTCATTGGTTATTACCTACAACAGTCTATCCTATAAAGATTCATCCACCCCTAAACTAGCGGCCAAGAGATCTGCTAATTTTCTTCGGATTCAATTTAGATCCAATTTAGATTCAATTCAGATTCAATTCAGATTCAATTCAGATTCAATTCAGATTCAATTCAG
>LACB01000575.1:0-16311 GCA_030142185.1 Penicillium thymicola
TCACAAGACTAGACGTTGCCTTCACGAAATTGGATGGAAATATTCAGCTCTCTCACGGCTCGTCGCTCGTCACAGGTTGTATCTTTCTCGCATCCCACCAGAAGCCTAAGGGGTAAATGATGAGGCCACCGATAATGGCACCAATGCCACCCCAAATCCCATTAGACAAAACGAAGGTCGCAGCATCCATTTTCCTTGCGCCAGCAGCGATCGCCGGCAATCCCAGCACCAAGCAGAGGATGGAGAGAACAAACACAATGTATGCTTGACCGAGGCGAATCCAAAGGTCACCGTTAGCCTTACGCCTGATCGCGACCGTATCTGGGGTGCGAAGTGATGCCTCCCGCATACATTGCCATGTCCTGAAAGCCCGGTTGAGTCTGGCCGTAAAATACATCCACAGAAGGCCAGCGATCACAAGGAACAAAGCTCCAATGAAGGACGCCGCATCTGGGTGGATTCTCGTGTACATGCCCAGGTACCCATGACCTGGTAGCCAGCTCCGACAAGTGCCAGGATTCGCATCCATAGCCAATGAGGAAGGGTTGGCAGTCGTGTTGCTGGATTCGTTCCGCTTTTGCATGGGGATGATAAAATGATGCCACGGGATCTTTGGGTAGTCTCCCTTGGGCCAGCCGGCTTGCTCGAGGTCGGAATCACCGAAGGGTAAACGTGAGATGACTTCAACGTCGCCGACCCAGATCTCGTTGACGGCGTTGCCTTGGTCGTAGAAATGGTCTGACTTCACGCCGTGCACTGCGGAGACCTTATTGCCCATGGGACTTGGGACAAATTGGTATATGTGTTTTATGATATACGGGATGAATGAGCTTTAATGAACAATATCGTTTCAAGGTATATAGACAGTGATGGATGGCGAGGATGAGTTCACTGGGGATCTTGCCCGGTTGACTACCTGGGTAGGTGATCCTGGAGTCTTATCATTTGGAAGGAGCGAAAGAGGGAAGCTACGTTGGGTTGTCCCTTTTGCAGTGAGAGAGATGATTTGAATTTTGCATCTATTCTCTAGGACTTTAACGAAGAACAAGCAGCGGAAGTGCTCGCGTCTTTGTAAAAATACGATCAAGTCACAGGTGAACAAGATATCTTATTTCGACCAAATCCAAATGCTCCAAACTGTATTATAGTTAGCTTAATCGTACATTATAACAGAATAATAGCACTCATATGTTAAGATTCTCAAAAGCTTTTTCTCAGGTCGTCATTATAGATGATACAAATTGGTTTTCACTATGGCGTACTTGCGTATATAGTATGCTGTTTGACGAGGATTGCCCTAACTGGAGATTCTAGGTACCTAGTATATCCAAACGATAATATGCTTTAATTTAGACCAATACTCCTTACCTAAATCACCAGTTGAAAAATGTTCTAAAATAAGTCCAAAACAGACCTTTTGGGGGGGAGTTAGGGTTCTTCCCTGTGAGTGGCCGCCGCCAAGTGACGATCGTGCATGAGGGCGCGTATTTGCGACCAACGACAGGCTGAAGACTTTTGATAGTCTCTGCACTGACTTTTCTCTTCACTTCATCACATCCTATGCTTGCTTCTTATACGTGACCCTTTCCCCCTGCAGCCCCCCGTCACTTTTGGGACATGTATCACCCCTCTCCAAAATCCTCGTGTGAGATTCGACGTTTCGATGTGTCGATCAGTGACTACTACTTTTAAAATAATTCCTTTTTCTCTCCCATCTCTTTTATAATCCAGGTGGAAATGACTACCCCAATAGTCTTCTTTTTGCCCGTCCTTCTTACTCTCTTCATTGTACATAGTACCCCGGTTGAGGCCCAGAATATCCAACGTGAATCCAAGTCGGCTGCGCCCCCAATACTGGATAAACCATTGCTAGCAATCCAAATTGGAAGCATTGTGGGAGCCTATGTGATCTTTGTCGCTCTTCTACTAGCTCTACTTATCTTCGTTGGACGTCGTCTGCGTCGAACAGTTCAGTCCTCCAACTATACACTGCATATGGAACTTCTGAAGCCTGCCAGACCGCCTGTCAGCATGGATCCCAGTCCAGTCTCTCCAATGTCGCACAACCTCCCAAGTCCAAAGTCCAGTGGATTTAAGTCCTGGGGATCATTGAACAGGAGTTCCAGACCTTCCCAACCATCCATGAACGGCAGCATGGTGACCATTGACGAGTCCATCGTCGCAAACGACCGACAGCGAGCCCAACATGATATGGAGATGCTGTATGCCGCAGTCATGGAACATGACGCCCAAAAGGCCTCCGGAGTCGATCTGTCCGTCCGCGGACAAGACCTTCAAGCACCATCACCAGACAGCCCACTCACAAACCCATTCACCGACCGTGGCTCCCACGTCTCAGATAACTCACAGGCACCATTGGCACCATTGAAGTCCCCCACCAAGGGATTCAATAGCTCGCGCTTATCCAAACTCTTCAACTCAGGTTCGCGTGCCAATCCAGAGCCAAGTAAAGTGCGCTCGCCGCGTCTGGCTATCCGCAAAATGCCCATTTCCTCTCCACTAGCCTCGCCAACAGTGGTCACGCCCCAAGCCTATATACCCGAAAACCCGCCTCTTTCCCCGCGGATTTATAACCCCGGTCCTCCGCCAGTGGTGCCGCGGCTGCAGGCGAGCGAGGTAATTAGGCCCGCTCCGGGGCGTGCCCGTCCACCGGCGCCTCTAACCCTGAATACTCCCTCGCCTTCTTCATCCCTCCCGTCCAACTTACCTTTCCGCGAGGCGTACCCGCCGCAAAGTGCCCCGGCTACCAAGACCACTATTTTGGAACGGCCTGTGAAGAACCGGCCGGGTCCTGTTACGGGAATGGCTACGCCGTATAGTCCGTACATGCCGTTTACTCCTGTGACGCCCTTTACCCCTGGGCGCACAGTAACGAAGCGACAGCGGAAGCGGGAGGAGCGTGGGAATGGACTGCAAGTATTGAACGAAGACGACTTGGTCAAGGATGATGATGATATCTGGGGATAATGCCAATCTAGTATGGGAAATGAATTAAGTTGGGAAATCAGGCGTTAAAGTGCAATTGGTTTTAATCCGTCACATATCTACAGATCTATAGGGAAATGTTCACACATACATCCACTGGCTGTATAATTCTATCTCAGAATGTAAATATATAAATCTACACCTACATCTTCTCCTTCAAATGCGTATTTCCCCTAACAACAGCCTCCGCAAAATCCGACCTCGTCCCTGCCTTCTCAAGACTTAAAAGCGTCTGAATTGTACACCCCCTCGGCGAAGAAATACTCTCCCTAACAACCGCCGGATGCTCACCAGACTCCAAAACCGCCGACAACCCCCTAATGCCCTGCAAAACCAACTCCATTGCATCCGCCCTCTTAAACCCCTCCGCAACACACCCATCCAACAACCCCTCAATCGGCAACGTCAACGTCGCCATAGTCGCCCCAACAAGCACAGTCGCCAGTCCAATCTGCTCAGATCCTAAATACTTAACCGCACCGACATGTTTGAAAATCCATTCCGTGACCGCAACCATAGACTCCGGGATCGCCGGCGCGGGAGTCTCGATGATGGTCATGGACTGTCCGAACTGCGCGCCCATATTGGGGATGGCTTTCATGACATGCGGTTGGTCTGCAGAGCTGGGGTCTGGGTTGATGAGGAGGGTTAGGGATGAGCATGTTGGGCCTGCGAGCATGCTGATGACGAGCTTGTTGGACAGGGCTTTGCGGACGCCTGGTTCGCTTAGGACGGCTTCGGCCATGAAGGGCTTGCAGCCGAGGATTATTATGTCGGATTCTTGCATTGTTTGGACGGTTTGGTTGGAGACGATTTTGATTAGTTGTTCGTGCTCCGGTACGATTTTTGTTTGTAGACGGGCTGCCGAGGCGGCTGTTTTTGTGCACGCGATAAAGCGGGTAATTGGCTTTGGCGTGGTATCGGTGCTTGGGGTTGAGAATGCGCTGTTTAGGAGACCGTTTAGGACGGCGCCTCCCATGTTGCCTTTGGTGGGTTTTGTTAGTGGTGGTGGTTTATAGAGGGTTAGTTGTGTTTGCTTACCGCATCCGATGAATCCAAGGGTCTGTCCTGAGGTCATGATGTTCTATGTTACTGAGAGAGTTGGAAGGTCAATTGTGTTCTGAGTTGGGGGGTTGGCTATCTCTTTTGACTCATATGGATCTCGGGTGAGGTGTCCGACATTGGCGGCAGCCGATGCCGAGGTTTGTTCATCGTATCTTAGAATATTTGGTTAGAATTAAGAGTATGGAACTTGTCGTTTTTTTTCTGATATATTGGAGATGATAGGCCAGTTGCTCTGGTCGAGCTATTCTTTATGATTATTTCTCCACGTCTACAATATATGGGATCATCCGAATATCATCCATACCTGGGTGGTTAAATATGACAATTTCTCTTTATCCTTTCCCTTGGAGACTGCCTAGAGTATGTATGGGCATAATCAATTTAGTCTAATTCAAGCGAATACGAACACTTCAACTCGTTTAGTTATATCTGATTCTTGCCTCAGGCACCCCATCCGCCCTGAAAGTGGCGTATAACAGATTTCCGCTTTGGGATTGGCTCTGCATCCCCGAATGCAGCAGGGATTCCCGTTGTCTTCAATCTTTACATTTCCTCCTCTTCTTAACTACATAGATCTTCTGTGCTTGTCAGAATCCGACTCTATTGACTTGAATTGTTCATTGAATTAATAACATCTGTTTTATCAACTTCGCTGATCGCCCCGCTATTCCCCCACCTAAGAAGTCGCAGTTGTCGTCATCGGAGAAGGCGAGTTTGCTATTTCCGACGCCCCGAGCTATTTCGGTCCTGCTTTTTACTCCATTAGGACTTGGCGTGGGAGAACTTGTGTGTACAATAATAGGCTGTAAGTTGTTTCACTCTTATCTTGGCAGAGTCGCGGTTAGGACTTGGCCAACTAACTGGACTTTCTTCGTGAGATCTCAGACTCTCTCTTCCCTTCATCCTGCGCTAGTCGTTTACACCTCTCTTCTTTTTGTGTTTCCAGTACGAACCACCTACATGCCTCTCACCATCCTCTCCCGATCCCAGCTCCGCGAGCTGCTGCATGCGCTCCCTCGCGACGAGATTCTAAACCTACAGCGCAATCTCGCCGAGGCTCTACGAGAATACTCCAGTGGATCCCAGGAGAAAGGTTGCTCGGCAAATTACCAACCCCAGCGAACGGCGATTACTCGTCAGAATGGTACCACCACTATCTTCATGCCCGCCAGCACGGGCCAGACAATCGGCATCAAGATGATTTCCCTGCAGGACGGGGGCGATGCCGGCTTTTCTATTGAACAGGACACGGTGGATATGCAGGAAAAAGAACAGATTTCCTCGCGCAGACGAGGCTCTTTCCGGAACTCGGTGACTTCCATATCCTCCGACATGAGTGACTTGTCTGTGGGCTCAGAAGACAAGGAAGACAGTAACTCGATCAGCCCCGTCACCACCACCACTGGCAGCAGCACGGCAGGATCAAGCACGGATAGTTCCACACTCCTCACTGGTTGTGTCAATCAGCAAAATGTCACCTCGAATATTTCTGGAACTCTTGGCGCTTGGCCGGGCGCAGGAACTCGTGACACATCGCCGCGCGGCAGTGTGACACTCCTAGACGGCGAAAGTCTGCCATTCGCCTTGATTAACGCACACGAACTGACAGCTTTCCGCACAGCCTTGGCTTCGTTGATGATGTTCAACAGACGCAAAAAGGTGCGCACCATTGTTGTATTCGGAGCAGGTACCCAGGCTTACTGGCATATCCGCCTGGCGCTGGTTCTCCGCGGGAACGATATCCGCCGGGTAATCATTGTGAACCGTTCATTCGATCGCGCAGCCAAGCTTCTGCAGGAAATCTACCAGCCCGAAAATATCCAATGGCGCGGAGACGTCAAGTTTTCCGCCGTCAGCACCGATTTCGGCGAGTATAGTCGCGTTTTGAAGGATCATGTGCGCAAGGCCGACGCGATCTTCTGTTGTACTCCCTCTCTGGAACCACTTTTCCCTGCGGAATATCTCACCTCAAGCGAAGGCCGTCAAAAGGGTCGGTTGATTTGTGCGATTGGATCATACAAGGCACACATGGCCGAGATTCACCCGGATATCCTCCGAGATGAGGTCAATGTGCAGCCTGCGCATCGCCATTGGCACAAACATATCCACCGTAGTGGTGTGATTGTAGTGGATAGTCTAGACGCGGCCATGAAAGAGGCAGGCGAGATTATTCAAGCTGAAATCAAGCCAAAACAGGTTGTCGAGTTGGGTGAGCTACTGATGGTTCGTGATGCCACTCGTGATGCGGCCACTGTGGATGAAGAAAAGAGTCTGCGTGAATGGTCACAGCGGGGGAATGTCATCTACAAATCGGTCGGACTTGGACTGATGGATCTCGTGACTGGCGGAGATTTGGTGCGCTTGGCGCGGGAGCGGAAGTTGGGGACCACAGTGGAGGAGTTTTGAGGGATTTTTTTTTAACGTGGACATGGGCTTTTGCTTATTTTACTTTACTTCCTATTGGCTGATCATTTGGGACTTGTTCTTGTTCCAGGGAAATTTCAAAGATCAAGAAGATCAAGAAGATCGCAAGATCTGCCGGAGAGCCACCAATCTTTAATTGAGATAACATTGAATACATAATATAGCTATGGATCAGAGTATAGAATTCATGGAATAGAGCATTCCAAATAAGATATAAGAAGTGGAGTATGAAACATGAAAGATAAAAAAATAAACACATAACATCTAGTTATGTTGTATATACCTTCGGAGATCAAGTGGTAGTGGGCTGATGGTCTGCGTCATCGGATATGTAACCTCGCGGAGAATCTTCCTTCTCTTTTTCTCTGAGCAATCTTCAGCTTCGCATTACCAATCCAGCTATTGACATTGGATATCTTTGTCTTTGGCTGCTTTAGCTGCCTTAGTTTGCTGTTGGTGCACGATTCTTCCCACCCCGCGCAGTGAGGGGCAAAGCAGAGTCTATAAAGAGGTCTTGTGACTCCCCAGAATATCCCCAAGATATCAAGGATATCAAAGATATCAACGATATCTTCGCCATGCGAAACACCACCTGCTACTTGCCCAATGGCCTCACTTTCAACGTCTCGCCCGTTTTTGGTGGGGTCACCTTCAAATCCGCCGATTTCAACGTCCAGCACAACTCCACGTTCCCCCCAGGTTGGACAATCATAATCCACACTGAGAAGCTTCGCAAGGAAAACGAGCAGAAAGAGGAACCAGACCACGAGAAACCCCGCGATGATGAAGACAATTTCACCCGTTTCACCACCCCCACCTTGACCCGCGACTCCCTCTACATCTCGTATATAGTCAACCCACCAACAAGCGACTTCAAGCCCGTAACCTCACCCACACGCCAGATTGCCATGATGCTGTGGGCAACTCTATGGTGGTACTTCCACGAACCCGAACCCGATCTGCACGTCGAGACCGCCGCATCAAGCATGACCCCGCCCGACGGCCGACCAAAAGGCGTCTGGCGCATAAACATCAAGCGCGAAGGAATCTTCAAAGGCCGGAATCTACTCCAGAAGCTCGAGCGCATGGGCCTAATAGCGACCGAAGACTCCTCCGTCGGTCTCCAGCCCATGGAAACCCGCGACTCAAGCAGCTGGTCGACGATGTTCGTAAGCCGACGCAGTTTCTGGCAGCTCGACCCACGTCTATTCCTCTTCACCCTCGCGCCGAGTCGAGGCCGACCCTCAACACCTCCCTACCGGTCGCGGAATGCGTCGCCCGCGCCCGACAGCGGTCCAGCCGTCGCAACGCCGCTGGCCCTAGCGCCCATGGAAGCAACCTTCCACACGGCGAATACGGGCCCGTTCACCTCGGTAGGACCGTTCACGTCTGGCAGCCATCTACCAACATACTACCCGCCTCCGCCGATGCAATTTACCTCCACGAATGGGGTGCGACATCCCGTGCGCCCGAAACCGCCGCATCAGGGTGAGGTCTTCTACGTGCGCTACGTGCCGAGTCTGAGTCAGTATCTCTCGTTCCGCGTGGCGTTTGTGCCGATGTCGGCGCAAGGCGCTACTGACAGTCGACCCGTGACGCCTGTGACCACGGGTGTGACTAGTATCGCGCAGCATCTGACCAATAATATCTCCTCTGATTTGGACACGCTGCATCGGTGGATGAATGTACCGCGGGTGGAGGCGATGTGGGGTGAAGGTGGGGAGAAGTCGGTGCAGGAGAAGTTCCTGCTTGCTACTCTGACTAGCCGACACAGTTTCCCTGTTATTGGATGTTGGGACGGGAAGCCGTTCGGATATTTTGAGATCTACTGGGTCAAGGAAGATCGACTGGGACGACTTGTGGACCATGTGGATAATTATGATCGAGGGATTCATCTGCTTGTTGGGGAACAGGAGTTCCGGGGTGCGCATCGTGTTGCGGTTTGGTTGAGTGCGTTGGTGCACCATTGCTTCGTGTCGGATATGCGAACTGAATCTGTGGTGTTGGAGCCACGGATTGATAATATCAAGTGAGTTGTCGGCTAATAAGCGAAAGAAAAAAAAAGGGGGACGGAAGACGGAAGATGGATATGCTAACTTAACTTCTCTCACAGACTCATTAATTACCTCCAAGAAGCGGGCTTCTACAAAGAAGGCGAGGTCAGCTTCCCCCATAAACACTCTGCTATCATGAGGATCAAGCGCGAGTACTGGGAAAGTCCGGCTCTATAGAGCCGTCATGGCGATTTGCATAGAGATGATCACGAGTAACGAAACAGCTAGCATTGCCTGGATTTTGAACATTTCTTGTTATTTAACGATTGACTTGCTTGAAACGTTGTCTGGGCCATTTACTTAGGTGCCATGGGCGGTTTGTCTCAGTAGGAACGACTGTTCTAGTTATTTTGAATTGGATTGTATGACATTTCGATTCCACCTGTCTTCGATTTCCTTCCTAGGCTCCTTTCCCGGGCCTCTCAAATTATCCCCCCCCCAACAAGGAGTCTTGCAAAACAGACGACAGACGTCAATGTAGATGTAGCATACAACCTCCCAATGAGTCCCTTCGATTTCGAAAATACGCTGATGTGAATTGCTTAGCACTTTTACTTCTACGGATTGAGGCTGAGAATATAGATAAGGGTAAGGGGGAAATGAGTGGTTAGGGTTGTGAAGGGATATGCAATATACTATCCTATATAGTTGCGCAAGGGGGTGTGGCGACTAGGTTCAATGTTCTTACTACGACTACAACAAGGCTTCTACATTACATTATTACGCTTTTTACAGTGTACAATACTATACGAGTATCCAAAGCTGAGTGTTAAGTTCCATTGTCCAAGTAGGGGGTAAGTACATCAAAAGTACAACGTAGATCGCGAGGGCGAAGCAAAAGAAAGTCTAATCATAGCGATTCTTGGATAGTATATATTATCCAGTGTAAAACGAGTGGAAAGAGAAAGATAAGCAAGCATAAGAGATACCAGACATACAAACGCCGAATGCACACAAGGCAGATGCAGTAGCGAGTGGAATAGATGGAATAGTGGGATTGATCAAAGACGAAAGGAAAGCAGAGAAGTTGACAACTCTGGTGGGAATCAAGCTCGTACAATGTAAGATGACGTATGTGAACATCAAAGCACAGATCTGAGCGAGGGGTATTGGCACATGTGCGTATCAACGGGGTGAATAGCTTTTTTTTTTTTAAAAAAAAGCGACAATATGGAAATATGAAAAGGAAATAAAAGTCATATGGGAATGTGTGAATGTGGGTTAGATCAGATAGTCAATAGATAGGAAAAATGAGAGATGCGTGAATAGCATCGGGTGATTAAGTAAAAGATCGGATTGCTAAAAGAAAAAATGGAAATGAAAATCGAGAACCGGCTCGATTTAGTGAGATCGACGACCACCCATGTAAGAGCCAGTTGCGGAAGCCAGGAAGCGAGCCACGAAGCCACCGCTGTGTGCGTGGCTGCTGGTCTTCAGCTTCTTGGACGGCTGGCGGGTAGGTTCGAAGGACTTCTTGGATTCGAGGTGGGGGACGTTGACGTAGCCGTAGTTCAGGGAGAGGGATGCCGGGCTGCGGGAGGTATCCGAGAGCATGAGGTCGTCGGCACCGTGGGAGGAAACCGTGCTGATGGAAGCGGGTGTGCCTCTTGAGCTTGGTGCAACGCTGGAGGAGCGCGAGCAGAGAGAGTTGAATGTCTCGGCGTGGGAGAGGGGTGGCACGTCGCGGACGGATGGTGGGGAGATAGAGCGGTTGATTCTGTTGGGAGATGCACGCTGGCGCTGGTAAGGGTTGTAGCGATCGTGCTCTGCAACATGCGGTGGTTCGTAGTGGGTGTTGTGCATTGTTGGACACGAGACGTGGCTGGGGAGACGACGGAGGGAGTTGTCATTTGCGCGACGGGTCTCGCCGCGGGCTTCGAGCTTTTGGCGGCGGAGACGACTGGCCAGCAGATCCGCTGATGCGTGGAGACGGCGCCTGGGGATTGGTTAGTGGGGTGTCATTTGAAAAACCTATTGAAGGGGATACCATACCATTCGCGGTGTTGTTGTTGTTTGTGGCGGTATTCTTCTTCGGCGAGACGATCTTGCTCTTGGGCGATGAGACGCTGGCGGTGGGGAACGAGAAAAGGCTCGAGGTAGGTGAAAAGATCCTGCTCGGTGATGCGCAAGTCCCAATCAAGTAGGAAGAGGAGCTGGCGTTCCATGAGGTTGACCTCGGGGAGAGAGAAGCCGAAGCTTTCGAATCCCTTGACTGCGGTGTAACGGGCCCAGTGTTTGTTCTTGGGGCTCGAGTCGTTGAGGTTCTTTGCGGCGATGATGAGTGAGGCGAGGAAAATGCGGTGGACAGTGCAGCGCATGCCCTTTGCGACTGGTGGTAGACGCGAACGAAGACGACCGAGGTATACGAGACAGCTCATGAGAGTGGGCACCTGCACCTGCGACCGAGCGACAAGTGAGGCGATAAAGGCCTCGATTGAGGGGAGGTCAGGTAGGTTAGAGGGTTCCATTGGAGGGGTGGATGGTGGTGTAGGTTGACCATTCTGGTTGACGGTGTTGGTCACATGGGCCTCACAGCGGATGACCTGGGCTGCTTGTTGAGCCAGGTGTGACACCATTTCCCGAGTGACTCGGGTAGTGACGAACTCATCGAGAGCCGCTCGGTTGAGTGACAAAGAATCCATATTGTGATAGAGTGATATGGTAGAGGAATATGATAGAGAGGAGCTTGTCGGAGAAGACCGGCCCAGGATGGGAATTAAGTATGTCGACAAACAGGCAGAGATCAAAGACTTTTTTTTCCCAGGCAATGACTTGTCTCGGGACAATCCGATTCAAGGGTCTTTGGGCAAACGAGACAATGGTCTTTGTGTTTTGCGAGGGTATCAGATGAAAGTTGACACAAAGTGAAGTAAAAGCGAAAAATCAGATGAAAGAAGCAAACACGTCGCAATTGAGAAAATTGAATTCCTGACCAGCAGGATAACTTTCAGGTGAAGTACTCTTTTTCCTTTGTAAAAAGGAAAAAAGAATGTTGCAGTAAGGATGGGATAGTTGGGGTTGTCGTGTCAACGCCTATCGATAGCCCTAACTGAGAGCTTCAAGTAAAACTGAGACCCGCGACGGATATTTATTCGAGACACAATCCACAGTTCACTGCAAGTAGGCAATAAATTGGAAATAATGTTTCTGGTAGGGAAAATTATTATAGAAAAGTTGGAATCAAGGCCAAAGGGAATTATAAAAAGGAAAGGATGACGACGTTGAGCATGTGGATGAATCTCGTGAAGAATCTGGGTGGAATACCTGTCTAGTTATAGTATCTGGTATGCGCCAGAGTGGGAGTAGAGAGAGGGGGAATACAGTGCTTCCCCTGCAAGGACGTGTCATCCAGTTAAAAGACCGAAGGAATAGAGCCAAGCACAGGGGTGGAATAGAGCGAACCTGCATACTCCGTAGTTGGGGATCTTAGATGGTCCAACCTTTTTTTGGCGCGCGGAGTTTCAGACGATAGAAAGTGAGCTGATTTGTCGAGAGAACGGATGATGTACACTGGATAGACTATTATTGTACCTGTGCGTTATGATCCCTAGATTCATCCAATAGAGGGTTGAGTGCTTCATTTTTCATGTATGTTCTTGTTGGTAATTTGGGGTTGGCTTTTTTTGTTTTAGTTGGTTTTTTAGTTGGTTTTTGATTTACTTTTTCCTTTTGATTTAAAATGTGATAGTATTGTACATTATACATTATTATACATTATACAGAAAAACCAAAAAAATAAGGGGGATATCTAGGATCGCCATTTCAGGTCCACTCAATTATTCACCTATGAACTACAAAGTATGAAATGAAACTGACCGTCTCATATCTACGGGGTCATTCCAGTCCTTGAACGCGTACCAAATAGTATAGGTATAGGTATAGGGTATTAGATTACTGCCTAGTCTCCTCATAAACCAACATCCAACATCCAACAATCCAACAATCCAACAATCCAACAACCAACCTCAGCTGAAAAAAACCAAAAAAAAAGTGGCGATTTCATGTTGGCGCCGCGAACTCACGTTAGTGCCCAATCACTCGAAACCTGTCAGTTTCCGATATCCCTGTCAAGTGTTCCATTTAATCCATTTACTCCTTTTAATCCTTTTACAGCTTAGAACTCCTCATTGGATCGCATCCCCAACCCCCCCTGTAACACGATTTTAGCGTGTTCGAGGGATTCAACATACCTAATAAATTGAAGATTGAAAATACCAGAAACACAACATAAATATCCGAACCTTGGAATACTTTCATCCTCACATAAGGTAGGTCACATCATTCATGATCTTCCCGTTGGATCTATCGATTTTTCCAACCTCCTCCCAACTCCCAACCTCTCTTTAACATATTATTTTATTTTATTTACTCCCCGATCCATGCAGTAGTTAATGTATATTGCAATCCCGTGGGATGATGCATGCAATGTTCCGTGCATAGCACTCTTAGCGTCTACTTAGTTACTTACTCTTACTCTGTAACTAACAACTAATTAACTTACTCAACTACTCTGTACAGAGTAGTCCATACAACATAGCCTAAAAAAAGACAGAACACACTGCATATGCATCCAACATACATACAACATAGTACATTATGCATTTATATAAGCGCCCGTCTCCCACAGGATAATTCCCTCCTTCCCGCCTTCCCGCCCAGCGCTTACAATTCCAACACCATGGAAGCGCTGCGACCTTTCGCGTTTCTAATTTTATATATTGTACTTTTTTTGTCCATATAGACAGACATACTATGTATGTAGGTCTTGTTATTCTTAGATTCCTCTACGCGCGCTCCTCCCACTTTCTCACCTACCCCAGAACCCCATGCGCGGACCATCACCCGCCATCCCGCCAAGCCGAATCAGGATGCGGACATTTGGAATGTTGGATGTGTGAACTGCGCCTTGTTTCAGCATGGCGTCTCGCTGTTTTATCGCCGTTGGAATGTTGGGTATACGGTTGGTTGAGAGTGCTTGCTTTGTACAACAGGTTTTTTACCATATGTTAGTTGTTTCCCACAGGTGTTCCCACATATGTGGTCCAGGCTCCGTTGCTGTTATGGGGCCGCTGGGATTCCAAGAGTTTGGTGGAGCTAGGCGCTTGGATGGGTTTCAGGATCGTAGGGTTTGTTTCAGTGTTGGGTCGGCGGTTAGAGATCGTGGTATGGGAGTGGAACACAGACAATGCGACCGTGTGTATGGAGGAGTAGTGGGCTGAGACTAATATGTCCGTGTGTCTTGTTGGTAATTATAGGTCTTTCTATTATTGGAGTTCGGATTATCGCTCGTTCTGGTGTTTTTTTTTCTTCTTCTAAATTAATTGCATTTCCGAACGAATACACCATCCCATTCTAACCACACACTTCCAAAAGACAACCCTGGCTGTTTGAACAGCAACAAGGCAAGAAATCCAAGTCTCAATTTCACCCATCCGTGCTAAATCGCCTGACGATTTACAGAAGCTCAACTGAGTAGTTGGAAACAGTCAACTCAGAAGTACCGGTGAAAGGCTCAGTGCCAGCCTGCACAGTCTTCAAGTACTTGTTGTTGGGCAGACCCTGGTCCTTGACAAGGTAATCAAGGAAGTCCAACAGATCACCACTGAAGTCAGTAACGGTAGACTTAGCGACGAAGCTGTAGACCGTCATCTGACCATTAGGACCGACCCAGACATCCCACTCGACACCATTGAGAGTGACCGTAGCGATGGCCTTGCCAGTGGAGGAGATGGGGCCGGCACCACCGAGGGCAGCAAGCCACACCATGATCTCGTACTCCTCGCTGCCGGAAGGAGTAGAACTGAGGAACAGGTCGTATGCGACATCGGCGACGATGTTGGTGTTGGAGTAGCTATTCCGGACACAGTTAGCGGGGGGGTATTCATTCGGAAGTACATGTGTAACCACGTGCACGGGGGTCAAAAAGGAAAAAAAACTTACCTCCAGGTCCAGGCGGACTGGAGGCTGTTAACAGTGCTCAGGATCTGAGGAGTGAACTTGAGCCCGGCACTGGCGTAGCTCTTGACCTCGTTCGGTGCGTTACCGGCCCACGAGTACGAGGTGTGCCATGCGATGGTGTTGCCGTTGCTCGAGTCCAGAGTGGTGCACTGCTTGCCGTTGGGGTCCTTGGCTTGGTTCCAGAGGTTGTTGTAGATGGTGAACTTGTCTGTGGTGGTTGTGCCCCACTGGTCGCAGATTTCTGTGCCGCGACGGGTGATGTCGTTGACTGGGACGGTGGCGGCGTCGCCCATGGCAGACAGAGCCAGGGAGATGAGAGACATGGGTGCGACAAAGGACTTCATGGTTGCGGTCGGATTTAGTTTTTAGGATATATGGGTGTGGGTGTGTGTATATGGAAATGGGAGTTGTTCTGATCGCATGAAGCCGGGTTTATCGGTCTGCTTTATACTATTCATCTTCCTTCCTTTCCGAGGTCGTCCATTTGGGGAAAAACTTGGACTCTCGACCGGTGGACTCATGTTTCGTATAGAGCACGGAGGAATCCTGTCTCACATTTCATATTGGCTACCCAACGAGATCATGACCGGAACTCCACAATATCCGGATAATACCAGAAGCTAAAAAGCTTGCGTGGGGCTGGGCGTCACGGAAGTCACGGAGTACCCAGGAAAGACATTGCGCTGTCACAACATGTGCCTTTTAAGCTATGAACCCTTGTCAAGCAATTCTTTTTCCGATCACTGCGAATCCAGATTGGATTTGTTTCCCTATGCAATTCGGATCCCCTTTGGCAGCAAATGTGAGACGACGGTGCAGAGCGGGGCGGAGAAGATGCTGCTTCTAGAAGAGAACGCGGTATCCAAAATTGTGGAAAGGATCCACCTTTTCTTTCGAGATTTTCCCCTGAATAAACCCCGTTAGGATATCCATGGATCTTTGCGAAGTTTCTCCGCGTGTAATTAGACTTGTCTTTCTGTGTCCCAGAAGACTAGGATGCATTTTACATGTCAACATCCCTCAAACACATGGTCAATTCTATGCAAGGAGGATCTGTCACATCGGTTCTTCATGCACATGCACATGCAATATGCACGCACCCCGCAATAATCTCATTTTAACACGGAAAATGCATGCAAAGTCCGAAACCTTGAAGAATTGTTCCAAGTGGACCAGGGGAGATTGCGGGAATCTGACCGTTTTTCCATGGGCCATGATCTTCAAATGCACGTGATAGTACAGGGATCAGTTCTCATCATCCTTAATCAGAAGATCACCTTGCCCAGGTGATCTATCCATGGCATGTCGCCCGAACTACCCTCGGTTTATCCGCTGAAATTAGGCGGAGGTGGTTAAGGCAGGAGACAAGGACCTTGTGCACATACCAAACGAACCCGCCGGCTTCCGTGAGAAATTAACGGCAGGAGTAGCTGTCTTTTATCTTGGATACATCGAGTAACTGTCAACAGCGGTATCTTACACTGGCATAAGGGATCCACGCTCTTCCTAGGTGTGATATTCCAATGGCAATCACTTTGTTTCCTGACTTTGGTGTGTCTATAGAGTACGGGGCCGTAGTACATATGGGTGGGGTATGAGATGAGACTATTACCTCAAAGGGCGCTGTGCAGGGTGGCTATGTTGTATGGGAACAGAGCATTGCCTTTGGGCAACATCAACTAGCTGAAACATAGTAGCTCCCATGGATATAACTAGTTAGCATGTACGCTACATGTAGAAGAGACAAGAATCAACCAAACAATTTTGGAAGTCCCCGAGTAAATAAGCACACAACAAAGCAAAT
>LACB01000576.1:0-16199 GCA_030142185.1 Penicillium thymicola
ACTTGATACGCTCAAGAATATCGTCAATACAAAGAATCATGAACTCAAAGCCTTCTAGTAGACAGTTCGGGGTCAAATGTACCAGTCTCTTTACGGGCTAAAGTGGAAACGAGTACGTGTATCCCCTAGCCTACAGATTTGGATCGCCAGGCAAGACTAGGATTTTGAATAATAAAAATAAATCCCGAAATTCATTGTGCTCAATTCAACTTGCTTTTCATTTCTACTTCAACAAGATTAAATTCACACGAAAGAAAAACACAAGAAAATCAGATGCCCCAATTATGACCTTCGTCTGATATACGTATTGGCGTAGTATACAACCAGCTTTTTGCATGTCATGGGGAACCTTAGATACGCGGGCGAATGTATCGGAGTAAGCGAGAATAAGTCAGAACCCAAATCCAGGCCCATTTGGTCGCGTTTGACAATGAAGAAGACCTTTCTCTACGCATGTACGAAATTGAGCGGGAGGAGGAAGAAGAATTATGGAGAGAGGAATATTGGAGAAGGCAAGACCCGTTTTGGAAGAATGATTCGGATTTCGATTAAAGATTATACATGTAGTTTACTGTACATTTACAGAATTGAGGGGATGAATTGAGGGGATGAATTGAGGATGGATGCTAGGATGAAGCCTTAAAACAGTATTATTATTTTCCAGAGCCCTCACAAAAGTCGCTTCTTTTTATGCGTCACAAAAGCATTGGAACATGTCTCTTGGAATGACTTTCAACGTGAACTCTTTTTTGAGCTTCTATATAAAGGGTGTATTTACCTGCTCTGTAATTATTATCAGTCCAACTAGTTGGAAAAGGATTCCCGCACACTCATTCTATTCGACTCAAAATGAAGATCATCCAGAAGACACTCACTTTGTGCGCAGTAAGCCTCCAAGTGGTCAGTCTAATAAGCTAGAATACGTTAGTAGAGTTAGGTTCACCACGCCCTGCCAAGGGAAGATTGGCCATTTTCTCGCACAGCAGCAGGCCCTGGGGCAGCATCACGCATATCCATATCGAGTACTCAATTTACTAGTGGATATTCCTCACTTTCGGTCAATTTATGGCCAGGGTGGCTTCCGTCGGCGCGACAGGGCCTTCATACGTGTACGCGCTGTAGCCTCAAGAAACTGTATTTACTAGCCGCTGCGTGAAGAAAGGAAAATAGACCGTTTTAATAGGCACTGATTGCCAAAGCGATTTTAATACTCGCGGTCTAGCGAACTTGGGAGGTTTGAGAGCGTCTTGGTGGCATGGTGGAACTTGAATATGGTAGGGTACGTGTGCGGACGCGTTTCGGGCGGTCTGCGCACGTCGGCCGGGAATTACGTTATTTATCCTTGGTTAGTAAGCGAATTCTCCTATTCTTTCTCACTTATCGAGTTCAGAATATACCCACGGTCTTTGGTCGTGAAAAGTCAGTTCGGATTTATAGTCTCCACACTCGCGCTCGACCTCCAGGCGTGTTCCGTTTTCTTGGACCGTTATCTTTCGATCCAAATTCATCTTCCGATCTGCACACTTGCATGCCAAAAAAGACACCGCCTGGGGAGTGGGGACGATACCCGGACTGCTGTGATATAATTCGTCAGCTAACGCGCACTCCATATTTAATATTGGTAACGCGAAGTCATTTTTGCGAAGCACAGGTATGTATCATAAATTCTGTTTATCTGAATCATACTTAATGATGGATGGTCTGCGGGTGCACCTACCCATACGTAAATTGGGGGTGAGCAAAAGACGACGTGATTGATTTAGGGCAGGCAGCCCCCAAGACGACCCCCAAAACCTGGTGCATTAGCTTAGCCACATCGAGCTAAAGCACTTCGCTACCACAACAGAGCACAAAGTACGATGCGCGGGGTTCAGCTTGGTTCACCCCCTTGGCCCTGGCAGCATCGCAAAGAATTTTCCCTCACCATCGTCGGCCTTCAAGAACGTGCACTCTCGCCCGCTCGCCCCCCAAGCGAAATGAAGAACAAGAAAGATGCCAAAAATGCAGTTATGGGTATCGCCAAGGAGTACGGATTCATTGAAAAAGAAATCATGGATCGAATGGAAGCCGACGTCCGGCTCGCCGTGGAAGAGAGCATGCGTGCCAAGGACAAAAAAGCTGCCCATGCGATTAAAACGTCAGTACTTGGGCACAACAACATATTTTTCATTACCGAAGTCATCCTAATTTGCCTCCTTTAGTCTTGCCAAACATATATATGCTAGCGACGCCCGTTTCGTTTTTGAGCTTCTTCAAAATGCGGACGATAATCGCTTCACGCATGCCAACATGCAAGGCGAATCGCCCTTTATCTCCTTCGAGGTTTATCCGGACCGTATCGTTGTCGAATGCAACGAGGATGGATTTACAGCACGCGACCTTTCCGCGATTTGCACAGTTGGGGAGAGCACCAAGTCAGCCTCACACGGATATATTGGAGCCAAGGGAATCGGATTTAAATCTGTTTTCATCGCTGCATGGAAGGTTCACATTCAGTCCGGCCATTTCTCATTCTTTTTCCAGCACAAGAAGGGTGACTTAGGTCTAGGGATGGTTCTGCCAGTGTGGGAAGACACTGTTGATAAGCTACCCAATGCCTTGACCCGAACGACACTTTACTTACACGAGGAAGGAGATCCACAGGAAATCAAATTCCTTCGTGATACAGTGTTCCAGCAGCTGAATGATCTTCAACAGACATGCTTGCTTTTTCTTCGAAAATTGAAAGAGATCCGAGTGGCGTTCTACGACAACCACGGGATTTTACAAAGCTCCAAAGAATTTCGAGTTGGAGGTGCTCATGACTCCCGCTACTCCCTCGAAACTGAAATGACGGATGATGATGGCCAGACTACTGTTGAATTGAAGCATTACCATGTCACCAGACAGATGGCAACAGATCTTCCAAAAAGCAGCAATCGCGATCTTTCCGACCCAGAGGAGGCAACACAGGCGTTTTCAAGGGCAGAGATTGTCCTCGCATTTCCTCTCACGAAGCTGAACAGGCCATTGTTAGAGCAGCAAGAAGTTTTTGCATTTCTTCCAATCAGAGAGTCCAGTTTCAAGGTCAGCATTACCCTTCGAGGTGTTAAATATGGGTTTGCTGATCTTCGCCACAGTTCCTGATACACTCGGACTTTGACACCAGTGCGAACCGACAGGATATTTCAAACTCGAGAAGAAACAGAGAGCTCCTAGGCTGGGTTGCCAAAGCATTTCAGAAAGCAGTCTTGGAGTTTTGCGAAGATCCAGACTTATGTTATTCTTGGCCAGAGTTCCTTCCCCCTGCAAAGGATGACACAAATAAATTTTGGTCCGTCATGTGTGACGAGATCAGTACATTAATTCGCGAAATCCCTATCCTGAAGGCCCGGCATGGAAGCAACCTACGGAAGGTCAATGATGTTGTCATTCTGGTCAAGGACTTTATGGATGACGAGGACAATCCACTTCTCGATGATTCTACGTTGAATCCGTTCCTGTCAAGCAGATACTCCTCTGTTTGTACAAATTTACTGAAAGTTTTCGGGCTTCAAAAGATGAATACAAATCTGATGATCAGTATGCTTCGAGCCGATCTCGAGAGTCCGGCCTCCAGAATGAAGTCCGAATATACCAGCGCGGAATGGCACTCCAAAATCGCGAGGCTATTGATACTCTCTCAAAAGGAAGTGGTCAGAAACCTCGTTCTTCTTCCTGTCAGAGGTGGCGAATGGGCGTCTGCTAGCAGCACGTCCATATATTTGCCGACCACAAGAGGAACTTCTGTGCCACCAGAACTGGATATTAAAGTCGTAGAGCCATCAGCAGTTGCGAACGAAGACAGACGATCACTTTTCACACATCTTGGAATCATTGAGCCATCAATCGCAGATGTGCGCGCTTCGATATTCAGAAGCTACAGTTCGGTTCACTGTCGAGTGAGCAGGGGAGATTCAAAAGCTCATTTGTGCTATTTATATCTAACTCAACCGCCGGATGACACTGAGACAAAGTTCAAGAGCATAGCTATCCACAGCGAGGACGGTCATATGGGGTACCCGCATCGAGAAGACTTCTACCTACGCACCGGTCATCCTTATGGGCCAGCGGCACTTCTTCTTCCAACGGACAGCGCGCCTGGCTTTCAAACACTCCTGCTCCACCCGGCATACCTTGAAAATCCTCCTATCGCTCCCAGCCTACAGCATCCATCATGGAGAGAGTGGCTTCGGAAATACATTCTTGTGCATGAAAGACTCAGCCTCTTTTCCCGTGATGGGAGTACGATGTCGGAGGCTTGTAAGTATGTCGCGGAGCACTGTCCAGGGAAGTTTCTTGGTCTTCTGAAGTATCTCTGGAAATACGAAGGCAAAAACATCAGCGATAATGACGATCTCGTAAAAACTATCAAGGATACAGACGCCAGCAAATTTTGTATGGCAAACATCATAGCAACTGATCTTGACCAAACATTTCTTCCTCTACAGGGTCTCCAGCGAATATGTGCACGCTTCATGGAAGAACATGAACTATTTCCCTTTTTGAAGATTGATGATATAGCCGCCTCAGAAGAACTTGGCTCCCAATGGATGTTTCTCCACACTGCCTTTTCCGTTGGAAAGGATGATGACCTGAATTTTCTTCTTGAGATACTGTGGTGGATTCATCAGTCTTACTCCAATGATTCTGATACAGTTCCACTCAGCAACCCACTACGCATCTTGGACCTATATGTCTCACTTGACTCAAAGTGTCTCGGTGCCGAGGATCAAAAGGCCGAAAGAAGCCACATCAGGTTCGAAGTTTAGGCTTGAACAGCTGGAAGCGATCTGCTGACAATCCACAGGAGATTATTTCGGGCGAACAGTCTAGTTTTCATTCCGCACCTTGGCGAGCTTGAAAACTATGCTCCTGAGTGGTTTGACCTAGAATCCTGCCGATGGGATGGTCCGGCAGACATGCGGTCAACGTGTTGCCTGAAGTATAGCTATTCACAACTGGTTGACGAGGATCAACTGGACCACCTTTCGCGTTTCATGCGACGAACATTGTCAATACCAAACGTCTCATGGAAGGACTTGGTTATCGAGCTCGAGGCAATGAGGGACGATGGTTGTGAAGATTTGGATCGTCTCATTGCAGTATACGAATGGATAAGCAATTTGATTGTTTTTGGGGAGGATCTGAGGTAACTTTGAGGCCATGCTCCCGTGCTTAATTTGCAATTACTGACTTAACGTCAGAAATGCCTTTCAACATAAGGAGCTTATCTTTGTGATTACCGACGGGAAGGCTGGTTGGTATAGGAGCTCGGATTGTTTGTGGTCCAGCACAACAGAAATCCAAGGAAAGGTGACGCTCAACGGACAATACGAAGACCTAGAGAGTTTTTTCATAGAGACCCTTGGCGTGAAAACGCTGACGTTGCAGATGGTCTATGATGAATTACTCCAGGCAGGTCCGCAGGCCTCACCAAATGATGTCAAAGCCAAGATTTGGTCCCTAAACGCGCTTCTCCAAACGGAATCTAGCTATATCGATCCAGATGCTTTGAAGCAAGCCTGTGTGCTTCCCGTCATTAACCCCGATGGTACAAAATCTTTGGTTACTGCAAGTGCAGAGTTTGCCATCGGAGATCGAGACTATTTGACTAAAAAGTTTAAATACCGCATCAGGTTGCTCGATTACAGCCTCAAAGATATAAGGCATCTGAGAAATTTTCTTGAGTGGGCTAAACTTGGCCATCGTTACTTGTCTGTTGCAATCAGAGAATTCACATCCGTCTCTGGGGAGACAGAGCCACTCATCCCCAGGCGTGATCGAGACTTGAAACAGGTAGCATATGGCGTTCTTCGGTGAGCGCAGTCGATGGACTTACACAAGTCTTGCTGATGAAGGCTGATTTTTGTAGTGTTGCGGCGACTTTCAACAGCCCCCGGTACCAAACCGATCCGGTCAGGCTCTACGAAATGCTTCGTACAGCCAACATCGAAATGACCAACGGGATCACGTCGGTCTTGAGCATTTCCCAAGATGGAAATGTAACAGAGGTAAAAGAACCAATTGGCAGCTTGCATATCAGTGAACAGCAAACGAGGATTACTATCTACGTTCCTGTGGACAAGAAGAAACAAGAAGTCTGCTTCAGTTCCCTTTTGCCCAAGCAGTTCACAGAATGGCTAATGCGAGATCCTGTCACACATATCCAAGACAAAGTCGACAGTGCGCTACTAGCTGCAGTCACCGCACTTTTAAGCAGTGATCCCTCAGTCGTGAATCTAGTGCTTGATCACCACGGCATCATTGGCATTGATCTACCCAATGAAGATCCCATAGACGACGACGAGTCGGTGCAGCGGCCTGTCACGCCTGATATATCGACCAGTGGACGCTCTGTAGAGCCTTTGTCCACTTCGTCTAGGTCGAGTAACGATATCTACCATGGATCACCCTATCCCTCAAGCTCTGCGACATACACCCCCTCACGTTCTAGGATTCCGCCATCTGGAGCTTCCTCAGAAGAGGATACTCACTATTGCAGGCTTCTCAGCCAGGTAATAGAAGCAGCAAGGAGGGCTTCGTTTCCTTCGATAGGATCTTATGATATGAGTAGCCTCAGTGAGGCCCTACTTGAAGAAGATAGTGGCGTACGGTTCGCTGGGTTTGATGGGATTGATATTCGGAATGCGTTTCGGTCTGAGAGCCAGCGTAGACGGGATGAAAAGATTGGTGCCGCAGGCGAGCTATACGTGAGCTCCTATCTCCCATTGGCCTATTTCTGAGGCAACTAAACAGCGCCAATTAGGTCTTTGAACTTTTTTCTGCACTTTACCCGGGTTTAAGAGGCTGGGGGCGTCATAACTGGCAGAGCACCATTCGAAAATATGTCACAGTTCATCCCGACTATGAAAACATGAACCCCTGGAATGGAAGGGAAACGGCAGATATTATTTACAATGATACCGAGGGCGATCTGACGGCCTTGCTTGTGGGAAATGGGCATCTAGATTCCAGTGCATGGCACAATGCGCGACCGAAGTATTATATTGAAGTCAAGACGACTACAGGACCGCTTGGGACTCCGTTTTACATGAGCAAGTACCAATACATGCGAGTAAGTGTACCAAAATCCCCCGGCCTGTTTGTGCTGATTCAATGTAGATGCAAGCCATGCACGACAATGGAAACCATTCTGAGATCTACATGGTTCTGCGCGTGTTTGGTATACAAAATGAAACGATTGGCATGAGCTTATACATGGATCCCGAGCAACTCAGATTAGATGGTGACCTGGTATTCACGGGGGAGACATGGTCGGTCGTTCCCAGATGTGGCCCACGACCTTAGTACCTCTCCTCCTCTGGCCAATTACCCAGATGAAACTGATATTCTTCTGCTTTCTCAAACAAATCATATCTCATGTTCTTCGATCTCTCTTTGACAAGCATTATTTGGGAGATCACTAGACTGAATTAGGTCAAAGATACCAGACGCTGCGTGGATACGTGGTTCAGAGCTACTGGGCTGTTCACGAAACACCAGCAAAATCATCCATCAGCCGGAGGGCACCACAGATGTCCCGTCGCAGTCGAGTGAGAATCATTGGCGTGCCAAGGACCTACGTGAAAACAGTGTATGGGCAAAAGGTGGATGCGGAGTGGCAGTCGTTTGGGTGAACCGTTCCACCTTCAATGGCTGTTAAGGGAACGACTTTCCTTCCGCGCACTCGCATCGTACGTAGTCTATTGAATACCAATCGCAAGGTTAGGCTCAGCGATTGGACTGAACTTGTGCCGACTGTAGGATGGAAGCGCGACAAGTAATTTCAGCTGATGTAAAAGTCCTCTTCCCGATTCTTTTCCACAATTGGGGCCAAGGCTAAGAAGAATTTCGAAGGAAAATCCTACATAAAACAACGCCATATGAAGTAATTAACGGGAAGCATCAAGTGACCGCTTTTCTCGACGCCTTCCTCTCAACTTCCGTAGAATTCATTCAGTCCACCGAGAGTACCTACAATTACTATGTAAACCACTAGCAAAATAAGTCACGCCTGTAGCAGGAGCAAAAATTTCAATTGCATCCAAGGCCTAGTCAAAGCTCAAATTCCCCCTTAATACTGGTTATCACCCTTCTCAGTCTATTTCCTATCTCTTTTGTATCTTCTAAAGGCCTCAATATCATCAATAACTATCATTAATTATGGCCTCATTAGTTAAGCCTTACTTCTGATGTGGAGTCTAATGTGGAGCTGATCCCGGACTCTCCACCAATAGCAGCGCACGAATGCGATGCGTTCAATACCCTTGATGCCCTTAATACCCCTGATACTCCCGTGTCTGATGCCCCCGATGCGCTCAAAACGTTTCCGCTACCACCGTTGAGCCAATTAAATCAGTTCAATACATTGGAGGAAGGGCTTGAGGCCGTGAATACCTTTGCGCGTCCGCATGGCTATGCACTAACCATCCTTCCAAAATACACCAAGCATAAGGTGAAGAAGACAGTTTACCTTTGTTGCGACCGGGGCCGGAAGCCTAAGGCCTATGCCGATCATGATGATGAGGCTCCGCATGCCGATCTCGATAGGACTCGGCCCCGGAAATGCCCCAATACGACTACGCTCGCCCTCGCATGCATGCCCCTTTGATGTAGTGCTTCGGAAATATCTCCAGACCGGTCTTTGGCGTCTCACAATCGGGGACTCGAAGTCTCAGCACAACCATTAACCAAATTGCATGGGAGAGAGACGGGGGAGTGGCAATTCGACGGGGTAATTAACCTGGTCAATTAATTTCTAGGCAAGCAATTATTTTTCACAGTCATTCAACCGGTCTGGCCTGACAATTTGATTTATCTGGTCATATTTGAGATTTCAGAGCTTTTGTGTGTAAAAGAGTAAATGCGAACAACTGTTTACTTCAAACCCCGGTTGAACAATGTTGAGATGAGCGTTGGAATACCACTTCCTACCTCGGACATTAATCTCATATTGTTCAGCACTCTTGTGCGTGGGCGAACCATAGACTTCTTCATGAAGAAGCCCTGGTTGAACCCAGTTTTTCAAGCGAATGATCGCACCATTTTTGTGTTCAATAAATAGCTGTACTCGCAGTAGAAAATAGAACAGACCTAAATGAACTCATCGCTCTGCATGTAATAGGCATCCTCAATTTGACAGAACAATTTGTTCATTTCGTCCAATCAACCACTGCACTCTTCCCCGCCATAATTGAATTGCCTGTTTATCACTATTTATTTCGACCGAAATCTAAAAGCCAATCCCCTCTACCAGTTGCTGTCATCCCCGAAGCTATTCTTTTCAAACTGTTATCAAACATTGTTATCAGATAAAGAAAGCTTTGAATTACCCATGAATTACTCATCCAAGCAGGCTTGCTGAGTCGACCTACAATTACCAGCCCTCAACATTTCCATTCCACGAATAATACCTATCGGCTTCCGTTCTAAGCGGAACCTGTTTTTTCTACCTTTGAACTATATCTACCTATTATATTAGATGTCTAATATGATTAAATTTTATATATTATAGAACGAATCTAAAATAATATTAGATTAAATATTCATATTATATATTTTTGTTTATGTGTAGATTACATTACTATTGTTTTATATATATATATAAAATTAAGTTATTATGTCTATGTTTTGTTTTTTAATGTGTACATCACATCTTTATTGTTTTATATATTAATAAAATAAAGCTAAAAATTAGGTGCTAATGCAAATACAGTACTATAATCTAAATTACCAAAGATCATATTATTGTAAACATACCGGCCACCTTTTTGACCAGGATATAGCTAGCCATGATTGTTCAATTCCTCTGGTTCTCCTCCTATGTAGTGACCGGTCTTTTCCAGTCTCACAATATTTTTTCTGCTTTAACATCACATTATAACATTTGATCGTGATCGTGGCCGCAAGGAGCCTCTCATTGGAATTCTCAAGTCAACTCTGGAGAGATGCGTATGGACAGGTCGCACGAGCAGGATCATGCGAGCCATAGAAAAGCACATTTGAACTTTTCAAAGCCTTCCGACAATTTTTCGTTGGCTTCAGCGAGGCAGGAGGTATGTGCAACATCTCTGGATGGACGAAGTGTCGACACCGAGACACTCATATCTCGTTGCTCGAGGTACTATGGTTTCAAACCTGCATGACGCCATTTTTCTTCAAATATTAGTTCTCCTACCGAGGCCATGGTAAGTCCCAATGATTGGGTGTCAATAGCACTAGTGCAATGTACGTAGATTCGGCGCTCGGGTGTTCTGTTGATCTTTTGAAATTGGTGGGCGAAGAATGTCGCAGCAGCATATGGGTCTGTGTCAGAGCCATTGAAGTTGGCAAAATGGTTTGATAGTGGTGAAACAGTGAGCTTCCTCTTGAGCAAATCGAACTTGTTCAAGAATAAGATGACAGGTGTGTGTTGAAAGCGATCATCGTTAAGCAATGAATCGAAAAGCATCATCTCCTGGTGCATCTGGGTGACTCTAGGATCAGATCCGCTGTTCATAAAATGAGCATAGGCAGAATGGTAGACCTACAGCATTGTAACCTTCAACCGTGTGCTGGTTGTAACTGGACAGTGCAACCACAAATATCACACAATCAACATCCTCGAAACATTGAATCCACTTCTTTCGGCCTAGTTGTTGGCCGCCTAGATCTATCATCTGCACTTTGGTGGAGTTTAGCTCGAAGAATGTCTCCGTTATCTCCGTGGTTCGAAATCGTGCATAAAGAAAATCCCCATTGCGCGGAACCCAGCCAGGAGTCGAGAAGAGGTCGATAGACCTATAAAAACTGATACCAAACATGAGCCTATGCAAGTTTCACTGAAAGGTGTACTCACTGAAGTAGGCTTTCGTAGAAAGGAAGAGCGTGGCTTCTAGAAACAGCTGTTTGAAACCCGGCGTCGTTCCATAGACATTTCAGAGCACCAGAAATCAGTGCACTTATTGAAGTCTTTTCTGAATATGCATCTAACGCCGTTTCATGGATCAAACCGGCCGCTGTCTGTTATTTTGAACACGTTAGAGCTTTGGATAGCGTGATAAAGCTAGGGCTCTGGACCTTTGCGATTCCAGTGCTGAACTCAATGTTCTCCGACACCATATTGCCTAGTATCGTCTTGAAGGCGTGGATGATGTTCTCGTGTACGACTGCTCGTGTTTCCTGGTGCTTCTCCTCCGAAAGAGTACTTGAGTGAGAAATTGTCATTTGTCTGACTATTGTCGACTTTCCTGACTCGCTAGCACCTGAGGATCCGATCAATAAAAGTTGAAATGCGTAGGAGTTTCTCTCGTACCGAGCAATGGTATTTTGAGGGTCGTTTTTGCCTGCTTTCTTTCACGTTTCAGGAGCATGCTAATATCAGAGTCGTGTTTCGAGGCTTCGTCCTTCATCCGCTGCTTCGTGAATATTGAGCCTATCCACCTGGGAATTTCGGTCTTAGAAAGTGCCATTCTTATCAGAAAGTCCCTTTGAATGTCAGGTTAGAAGGTCGTCGAATTTATCTTCGTATGAGTTTTATTGTTGCGGGAGCTGACAAGAAATATTCGAGGAGCAAAGCATCTTTACTCGTCGCTAAAAATAAAGTACCCACAATTTCAATGACAACCATATTTGTTTGACGTCATGACATTCGTTCCAACAAGAGTCTACTTTGATGAACTATCGATTTGGAATTATGGACAGAACCCGATTTTAATAGGTATGACGCATGCCTTTCGGGCGCGAACAATACAACGCTAGCGTTACAGTGACTTTTCTTATACTAATTGTTTACTTTTCTTTCTCTTTTTACCCCTCGTAACCAGGACGGCCTTGACACTTCCATACGAAGGATATTTTTGCGCAAGTTGGCCGGCCATTGGACATAAATTGTCAGCCGTGTCTAGACCACTGATCAAGAGCAAAAGTTCAACGACTCCTTCGGTTCGGCATGGATCCAAAACCATATGGTCAAGGACATGAAATAGCCTTCACAAATTCAAACTTGTGATGCTTTTCTCCGAATCTATGCAGTCATGCATGTACAAGTAGCAAATTATAAGTGAATGGTGGGGTGCTGATTTGGCGCCGATGTGTTTAATTTTGGTCTGAATCTATACATCTTTTCCAGGCATTCGAGGTTTCTATGTATGCCAAGCCCAATAGAACACACTGAATGTAGCCAAATGGATAAATATGGCGTAGGTCGCCCAATGTCGTAGCATAATTGAGTGGTGCAACGCTTGGTAAGAGGTACGAACGGGACATCTTAACGCATGTGTAAAACCCGTGGACTATCTGTTAAGACATCAACGCCCGCTATTTCTCCCTGCCGCTTGCATAGGCAGATAAATGTTAGCTCGAAATATTACGCTACTCACTTATTCTTTTCTGCCATAAATATGCACAAGTCAAAACTTGCTTTTGACCAGGGCTTTTGGTTTTCATTTGGTGCCGGTACAGATCAATATCATGACAGCTAAATCTCCATCAGCAGGAAATAATTCGACGTATTAAGTGTCATCCTGTTCATCTTTTTACCTTGCCCTCACTAATATACATGGTTAGGGAAGCAACAATTGAGAATAAACGGCCCAACATTAGCCAAAGCACTCGCTAATTTCAGGGCTTAAAACGGTCTTCCAAGTGAACAGCTTTTATATCCTGTACATGATGGGGATATATTAAATTGGGAAAGCCCTCCCTTCTTTCTCATCACGACGAGCTACTAAAACAGTTCGATTCAGGACTCCGAGGTCCACAGACCGCGTAAATGACATCCACATTGAGTCGTGTCAAGCAAGAGCAACTCCGGAAACGGCGTAACAATCTTCTTCGGCGCCACAATGACTTCTGGCGCTTATATGCAATTCGAAGTTGGTTGGTATTGGAAATGCCTAATAAGCGAATCTATACATACAGCTCCCATCCCGAGATGCCTGTTCCGACTAGGGAGCAAATGGTAGGTTCCGGATTGAGGAAAAGAACAGCGTCTGGAAACTAATGATATCTTAGAAAGAGCGTCCTCAGCCCGCAGTCCACAAAACCCCCGCGGACTATATGTTAGATTCTTCGGCTGAGTTGGTCTTCCCCAAGCCTCCTGTATTCAACACTCCAGAACGTCAAAACGTGTGGAAATATTTAATTCAATGAGCAAATTTCGGCAACTTAGATTCAATGGGATATGGCTTGTACTTAGGGCGACGGTCTAGAGCTTTGTCTTGAGCAAGTAGGAGTTTATAGGAGAGTGCTGGTATATTGTAGCTGCGAAATTTAGATAACTTCTGGTTGGAGCTGAACACACGAACGATTGACTACCGAACGTGAAAAGCAGGACGAGAAATAGGCCGTGTCTGACACTAACCCTTTCGCCGAAGCCTCCTTCATGAAGTGGTACATAAGTTGATGCATCATCGCTCTATCTGTACAATTTGTGATTAATACGTGGTAAAAAATTGAGAATCAATCTGGACGCTGAGAATCGAGACGCAGTCACTACTGAAGCCCAAGGTGGTCTCCACGCAATTGGTACAATACTTGCATCGCAACACGAAGTGCATTTCTCTTCGCGTTATATATCAGATTGCCTCGGCGAGGCTCTAGGTTCGTCTAAGAAGTGGTACAACCTACCTGAACATACATGGTTATATAATTGCAAGGGTCGAACGTCACCCATCCATCCATCCACACTGTACCAGATTAGATCTAACCTTACCAAAGAGTCACACAAGTTCCAGTCTAAAACGCAAGAAGATCTCATTCTACATGTACAGTACATAATTTATCATCACATTGTAATATAAAACTCTCTTACTTACTAAGAACATGAAATTGACAATTTTGTACTGTAGGATATGCTTACAAAGAGTAAATATGCACTTTTATGTGAGGTGCATTGTACATATGCGTAAAAAGAATATATAGTTGTTATAGGTCGCTTCGGAATTGGTTTCACCATTAGACCAAAATACGACTTCCTACCTGGTCTAGTGGGTAGTGCTTTATGATCAACTTCGGCGAGGAAATATGCAATGCCGGCACACTAGGCATCCATCTATGATCACACGGTGCCAAGGTCCCCTCACAGTAGAATTACTCTAGAAATTGTGCGCAGTATAAATGGGGCTTTGTGGAGAACATTTTTCCGCATATCTTGGCTCCTTGTTTATTCGGCTGATGTTGGCGACAAATGTGGAAACAATCAGCAACTGGCCCTTACCCCACGAAGCCCATATAACCAAACTTTGCTATGCCTCTAGTGGTATCCGGGTTCGACGACCCGAGTATATAGAATATCTATAAAGATCGGCAAAAGGAGTGAGGCCCCACTCCAAATTGGGCGTCATCTGTGGATAATGTATGCAGATGATGAGTACACAATTCATTAAGTAAAGCCTTGGGAATCAATTATGTCAATCTCAAGGGGAAAGACAGTTTCTAAGCGCGCCTTGAACGAGGGAATTAAAGTGACGCTCGTTCTGCTCGGCCATTCTTTTGACGGCTTCTGGTAACAACAAGAATCTTCTTCTCAGCCTCAGAGGATGGCATCTGCAAAGGTAAAGCTGTGTCTTGGTTCGACATACCAGCTGTTTGGAACGCTCACCCAAATCAGCTATTAGGCCATCTAAGCTCAACTTAAAAAGTCGGATATCTTCGGCACATTTAGAATCCTCAAGGCTTTTCGCGAACGCGACGGCGGCGTCAAGCTTTTTGCAAATCGAATGCCGGTTTTGCGCAACTCGGTGAACTGCGGCATGGCGAATTTCTGTGATTTTACGCTTCCAGCTCATGATTGCTTTTAAGTTCAAGCACCCAAAGCACTTTCGAAGTACTTCAAAGAATTTGGGCAACTCCATCTCCTCCGGATACCCCCACTCAAATGGTTGGATCTCGCTGAATGAACATCGCTGGAGGAATTCGAACCCACATTGCTCTAAACGACACTGCAAGGCTTTCAAAATATAGTGTTGGGCTTGGAATGGTATATCAGGCAATCGTAGACTTGCGAACGCGGAAGCGAGAGTTCGGGATTCTTGGTTCATAAATTAAATCTGAAACTCGGGGGAGGTGAAATTCTAACATACCATGCTCAGACTGTGGTATTGAAGTTATTGGCTTTAGCCTTGGGCCTCGGCAGCGCGGCTTCGTGGGCATGGTATAGGTTTTAGTAAATGCTTTTCTTGATGGATAAGACTTCATGGTATCTTCAAGCGTTGGAATCGAAAGATCAATCGGCCTCGAATCCTAGAGACCGCTATAAGTTCCAGCTTTATATATTTCAGAGTTATCAATTAAAAGGTGGAATACCTCTAGCTACTGAAAATGGAAATTGATCTATTCGAATACGGCAGTTACATGCTGGCCAGACAAGCGATGGGCAGACCAGAAGGTCATCAGCCCCTCCCTTGTGGTTATTTGGAGCAGAAAGTTTAGGGCTCTCACAATCCATCAAATATCAAGCTGTACGCAAGTAAGTGTCATATTATCTATGATAAAACTGGTCAACTTGCGATATGGCAACAGTACAGTCAGAGCCCACTGGTGCCGTGCAGACACTTGGCTATTTCTTCCAAGATGCACTACCAGAGCCATTAACCATCATACCAACAAACATGTCTCATATCCTGGCCACTTGGGGCGTCTTGGATGAAAGTCCGTCCTGGGTGCTTGGGCTATGCAAATAGCTTTTGTTTATCTATTCACCGTCCACAGGAACACTACAGACGGGCTCGAAATCAGTTTCACCACTTTACTCTCTTTTCTTCTTTGTTGAACTCTGTTTTGCATGGCGCCATGCCTTTTACGGTTAGTATACTCCTGACCCACACGTTGACAGTATCTTATTACGGTAATAAACAATCGGATTGAATTACCTATCGTATCATGGTTTGGATGCTTTACCATGGATGCTTGAAAGACAAAATTTGGACAATTGGAACACTCTCCATTTGGCTGTGGTGTACGACAACTTGGAGCTGGTGAAGAAACTTGGGAATGAGATTCCTGAACTCGGTTGTGTTGTTGATAGAAGTGGGCGGACTCCCCTTCATCTCGCATTTACTAAATGCAACGCTCAAGTCGCTCACTTTCATTTGGAATCAAACTGCTGGAGTAATTACCGTGGTGTTGATCGAAACTGCCTTGGTCATTTAACGGTAGAAGCCCTTGCGTTCGATTACAGAAAGTCAGGAATGTGTGAA
>LACB01000577.1:0-16140 GCA_030142185.1 Penicillium thymicola
CCCCCCCCCCCGTTTATCCTTCTTCATCCCCCTTTCTACTAACATCCCCCATATCTTAGAATCCTTTCTTCTTTTTTATTATTATTATTCTTACTTATTATTCTGTTTATTATTATATCCTTTTGCTTCTTTTCTATTATATCCTCATCTTTGTGTGTTTTACTCCCCCTTTGATTCTTGTTTCTTGTCTTCTCTCCGGTTACTTCCCTCACAATGCCGTACAACACTCGTCGCAAGTCACTATCCCTTCCATCCTTGGGTATTCAGCTCCCAAATTCCACTCGCCGTTCTCCCTCTATTTCAAAAGTGCATACCGATGAACAACCCACAAAAAAAGTCAAGAGATCGCACGGTTCGACTTCATTATCGCCCGAGCCATCCGACCCAAAATTCATTGCGCGCGCTGGCCGACATGGACTATTGGAGATTACACCACCTCCCTCGCCGATGGATGGAGTGCTTGCGCCCAAGATCGACACAGAAGGAATCAACGACGACATTGTTATCGCTGTAATCAACCAACTCGAGAAGACGGGGAATCGCCCTCATCTCGTGAAAGAACTGGCCGCAGTCCTGGTCACACTAAATGTCAATGTTGCAAAGTACGTATCCCACTCCGGCTTTCTGTGAAACACAATCACTGACATGTCCTGCCTATAGTTCCGCCAATCCCGCCGCGCTGCTTTCATCGCGGTTAGCTGCCTATATGAAGCGTCCTTGGACGGCTCTCGCGCCTTGTCCTATGGCCAAGGAGCTTATTTTAATTCACCCGCGCAAAGTGTACTACTACCTTACTACGTTTCCCCACCAACCTATTCCTGAGACCGACGATCTGGTATCTGCCGTGGGTAGCAAGAACATCACGCCCAGTGTTTCCAGTCTCGAGGATGAGGAAGACGCGATGGTGCGGGAACGTAGCCCTAGTCCCGAAGTGGACTTGTCTTCTCCCGACTTCGAGGAGCATGGCGATTTGAATCCCTCCGCTAGCCATGGCGGTTCTTCCGATCACTTCCCCAACGCTAGTAATTTGACGCGTCTTATGAACTCGCACCGTGCGGCTTCTCCGCCCCTGGAGGGTGATGAGAAGGAATTCACACAAACTGCTAGCGCTGTGCGTGAGCGTGCTTCCGAGGAAAAAGCCGAGTCGACCCGTAGCCAGTCCATCCTTTCCGAGAGCCTGAGTTCCTCGGAGGACCGCGATATGAGCATCTCTGAATCGCCTGTGAATGGCGGTTCGATGTCTCCGTCTATGCACGGTGATGGCATGTCCGAAGAAGAGTATAGTGACTACTTCTCGCACATGCCCGTCGACCAAATGGCTCAGGACCTGGACGAGGCTGCCGCCACTGCCCTGTTCGGCACCTCTCCCTCCCCCTCTCTCACCTCCATCGCATCGTCTGTCTCGTCTGGCACGAGCGCTTTGACAGATCTCGGTCCGGACGGTGAGGAGCTTGCCGGCGCTCTCGTTGCCCCCCAGATTAGCCTTCCCGAAGACCCCGATGCCGCTCCTGTTTCGACCCTCAAGCGCTCGCTTGACATGTTGAACAGCGGCCTTCCGGATGTTGATCTGAAAATGTCGGACCTGACGGAGTCGCACGAGAGGCTCACCCTTACCCCTCGGGCCAACAAATCGGAGCACGTCTTTGAATCCTGGAGAGAGTTGCAAAACCCGGAGATGGTGGAAGTTGATGAGCTCGATGAGATGTTTGGCGAATTCTAGTCCATTTGTCTTGGTTTATGTGTCCTCCCTTCTCCCTCTCTCCACTCTTGGCTGGGCTGTGACCCGCCATTGTTCTCTTTACCTCTTTTCTACCTCGCTTGTACATGTCCATTGTCTTCTCGGCGCACCCTCTTACTTCCTTTTTTTGCTAATGCCTATTTTATCTTGTATATATACATATGTTTTGGTTTACTTTACCCTGGATGGGTAGATTGGGATGATATTTACGGCTGGAGGAATGGCTTTACCTAAAAGTGTCAAAAATAACTAGCGTTTCTTCCCATAAATTCATCTTTTTATATCTTCATCTTTCATATATTTTTTATATAACAGTTCCTGACTAATCAGTACCCAATCGGGAAAGCGGGTGGCTTATCATCCCCGAGATCTGGTCCATTCCAAGGTTACGTACTCCGTATATTCCGCCACTTAGCGACTTCATTTTTCCGATTTCTACAGTATTTTCACTTCCGAGGTACAGGTACAAATTTGTACTGCTGTCAATGGGTCTCAAATCTTCCTTGTAAATATATCTCATTTCTCAGCCTCGCATATCCAAATTCAGCCCTATCATCTGCCGCAACCTTATACCACCTAGGACCGCAGAAACGCAATTTCAAGATTGAGACTCACCACCCAACCCTCTCCCGTTACGTACACAGGGCTTCTGTGACCATGACGGTCGAACAAGCACATGTGAAGACGAACTATAATGATCTCGTTTCTCAAAGCGAACCGCCCCAACAACCAACACTAGACCTCGCCCCCGCTAGATTCCGCTCTCATTCCGTCGCAGACACAATGCCAACGATAGGCGCCAGAAATTCCAACACAGCCTCGATTCGGTCCAATAAGACACTTGCTGCACAAACTAAAGTTGCCATTCCTCGCCAACGGGTCGCAACTGCCTCGCGCTATAATAGACGAGTCCCTCGCGCTTGCGCATCCTGTAGGCAGCGCAAGACGAAATGCAGTGGGGACACCCCGGTTTGTCGCCAATGTCGTGAGCTGAGGGCTACGTGTAACTACCCCGAGGGTTGGAGGGAGAGAACGAAAAAGTACGTCGATCTATGGCTATGCAGGCGTATTTCTTTTTGGAATAATCTTCAATTGCCAGCAAGCATGCTGACTGTTCGCGCATTACAGACAAGTTGAAGATTTAACCAAGAAAGCGCAAGAATATGAGAATCTACTGAAGGAGTTGGGGGGCATGGCTGAGTCCAATGTCTCGGAGCGGATCAGGAGCTTGCTGGACAAGGTTTGTTTCCTTTTCTTGACGGGATACTGGAGTGTCGCTAACACTCCCAACCACACAGCATGGTCCAGAAGTGGATTATTCGTCGCATAATTCCCAATCTCAACCACTAACCCCTCAGGATGACGTTCCAGAAAATGATGAACCATCCTCGCCTTCCTCTATTGGGTCTCTTGAGGCGATTGATCGAGTAGAAGAGGACATCAATCGATCAGAACATGCCAGAGCAACTGGTTATATGGGGAAAAACTCAGAAATTACCTGGATACAACGGCTACAGAGAGAGGCAGACCAACGTTCTCAAGGTCTTCCGGGGAGTCTGGAGCCAGGCCAAGATCTAAAGACCGATAATGCATTATCTTTGCATGCGGTCAATTATCATCTTGATGACCTGGATCTTTCCGTGCCTGGCCCGGTACAACTGTACGCCATGCCTCCTCGAGAGGTGGCAGATCATATGTTCGAGGCTTATCTGACTACCGTGCATCCATTCTACCCCATCATCAACAGACCCCTTTTCTTGGCACAGTACCGGACATTTTTTGACAACGCTGCTAGACCCGGTGACAAGTGGCTTGCTATATTGAATATGATATTCGCAATCGGGGCTAAACATGGCCATCTGATCGACGCACCGTGGCGTGGGGACGAGAAAGACCACTTGGTATATCTGACCAGGGCTAGAATTCTGAGTATGAACGGCGATGTATTGTTCAGCCATCCCGATCTCCAGCAAGTTCAGGTGGAGGGCCTGATTGCCTTCTATCTTCTCGCTTCTGACCAAATTAACAGGTGAGTTTCAGAATTCCCTTTTCGCCTGAATTGACCGGGCAATAACACTTGGACAGGGCGTGGAGAATCTCGGCTTTGGCAGTGAGGTCTGCAATCACACTTGGCATAAACATGAAAAGCAGCAGCCCAGCCACACCCGATCTTTCGAAAGAAGCCCGTTATCGGGTCTGGTGGTGTCTTTATACATTTGAGCACATGCTCGGAATAATGACTGGTCGAGCAACTTGTATTCAGGACAAAGTGTGCACCTCGCCTTTCCCGATCCCATTTGAAGAAGAACAACTACAAGAGCCCGACGCGCTCGAAGTACTCACAGTCACTACGCTACGAGACGAACGAATCAACAACGTCATGGCAAGTGCGAGTATCAGCCAAATGCCGTTCCACCCGGTAAATGGTAAGGATGCTGGTAACCACACTCGAGCACGAGACTATAAATGGCTCAAAAACCTGCCTGTCAACTACGGGCTCTTTAATCTTTACTGTTGCGATCTAGCAGTCGTCGTACAAGAAATTGTCAATAAAGTTTATTCAGTGGACTGCGTGATGGTACCATGGGCACAAATCGAGGCCCGGATTGGTGAACTCAAGTCCCGAACTGAGATATGGCAATCCAGCCTTCCAACCGCGCTTGACTTCACACGTAAAGAGGATAACGGACCAGGTATCCTTCGCTGCAAACTGAATTTAGCGCTGCTTTACTACAGTGCCCGGATCACACTTGGCCGTCCCTGTCTCTGCCGGCGTGACGCGCGCCAGGGCCTCAATCCTTCTTTCAGTCACGAGATGGCTGTGGTAACTTTGGAATCTGCACAGCTCATTCTGGGTCTGGTCCCGGATGAACCGGATGCTCTCCAGCTGTACCAGATTGCTCCATGGTGGTGCATCCTCCACTATCTCATGCAAGCGGCGACGGTTCTCCTCCTCGAGCTGTCCTTCGGCACCGTCCACATGCCAGAAGAAGAAAAGAACTTCGTCGACCTGTCTAAGAAAGCAATCCGTTGGCTCTTCGCAATGTCCGAGCAGAGCATTGCTTCACGACGCGCCTGGCAGCTCTGTGACCTCAGTCTCCGCAAACTGGCCCAGGGTATGAAGTACGACGTCAGTGACATGCCTTCCTACCCATATATCCCAGAGCCTACATCCACCATCAGCTCGGAACCGCCATCCGGCCAGCCCAAATCTCATGTTGCTGGCGACTACTGGGACCCGCAGCTAGAACATCCCCCAGTTCCAGAGGCACCGGCTGGTGAAGGGCAGTACACCTACCCGAGTGTCTCGACTGCGGACGTGATGGAATCGTTGACGGCCGAGGCCCAGGACTCGTTCTTCCCTTATGATCCCATCAGCGGGGAGTTCATGCGCTCTTTCTTTCCCCGTTCCAATGAGAATGAGAACTGGGAATCTTGAATACACTTGTCGCCTATACTCATGAATTCCTTCATATAAAACCACAACATACCATGCAAGAATACGACAAAGCATGCGTGCTTTCTATTGCCGTCTTATTCTTTTCGGCTGGCTTTCACATATATTGATTGCCCTTTAGCCCACATTATCATCCATGGATATCCGGTCTGCTTCGTAAGATCCCATCGTTACCAGTATACCTAGGAACCCCATTTTTATTCTATTTGTATCCCTATCCCTATCTTTTTCATTCCTTCTTCTCTTTTCTACCCATATCTAAATATCTTAACTTCTTCACTTCACTTCATGCCTATGTGATGTGCTGTCCATTTTCTTTCTCTCTCTCCCATTTTACGAACCTCTTTCCCTTTGATCTACCCTCAATATCTCTTTGCATTACAAATATGTTTATAATGGTGCCTCGAAAGTTATATCCAGATGATATCCAGAAACAACAAACTACAAAAAGGCATGGCATTTCTTCGATCTCTGATTGATATTTGCATTGAAAGCACCTCGAGGATCCAGGTTGTGTCTAGGTCCAGAGCTGGACTCACAACGGGTATTTTGAGCGTTCGAGATTGGTCTCTAGTTGATACTGGGGTGTTTATCGGCGTTGAACCATAAGATTATGATATTCACATCTTGTTCTCAACAACTTCTTCCCTTTCGGTGCAACCTGCACATTGTAGAAGGAATGTCTAACTAGTTAATCGGAAGAACCGTCTTACGTCAATTTACACAGCCTTCTTCTAATTGGTCCATGCCATGGAGTGAGGGAAAAAAAAATAGTATATACATTCGAGAATAGTTTTTTACTTTGAAAATAAAAATACATACAAGACAGGATCCATGAGAAAAGAAGTCTCTCCCGCATCCTAGATCTTGTGATTATCATAAGGCCACTTCGGCTCTGGCTCCGGTGCCGGCTCGGGCTTCGGCAGAGACTCCGCCAATTCCTTCGGCCAGTGAGATCTCATGAAAGGATCGGATCTATTGTACTTGATCCGCATCCTAACAGGTCTGCGCGTGGGCGAAGAAAAGACCTTTCTGAGCTGCATGCGGCGCATGTGGCCAGGGATCTCGATGTCGACCTGGTCTTCCGGGAGACCGAATTTGAGGAAGGTCTCGAGACAGAAGTCTAGAATGGACTCGAGCTCTGTTTGTGGCATCTTGCCGGACTTTAATTGGTAGGGGTATTCCTTGCGGGAGATGGAGGGTGTATATGGAATGGTGGGGTCGTAGATGAAGGAGGAGGAGGAAGAGGTGTTGTGAGGATCGGTGGTTTTTGCTCGGGGTATAGTAGGACTGCGGGGTTGTTCGTCCGTTGCTTCGTTCACGCATGCTGCGTACTCTCGGACGGCACTTCGGGCGAGGATGCGGACGGTGTTGAGGTCTGCTATCGTGGCTTTGCTTCGGACATGGTTGACGTAATCTGCGTCCCATCCTGGGGAACCATGGGAATTGGCCCGTTCGTCGCTGAATAGCAGCCGGGCAACACCGCCTGGAGATTGGAGCTGGCGCTTGGGAGATACCCAGTCGACACAGACTTTATCCCAGAGCTGCTTGCCGGCGATAGCGCCCTGCGTTTCCACAACGGCAGCGAATATCTCGTGGAAGGTGGTTGGGGGGATCAAAGTGGCCTTATGGTGTCCGGTGATTTCCTTGGGTGCCTCCACTTGTTTGAGGATCTCCGGCAGAGGACCTGGGATGAGGGAGAGCACACGGTGCATACGAGAAAGTGTTCGAAGCTGGAAGTTCCTGACCTTCTCACGAGTGTAATTAGCATGCCACTCGCCGCGAAAAAGACGGAGCAAGATGTCCGTGGCCTGATTCAAGTCCTCTGTATCTGCCTCAGTCAGGGTGCCGGCAGATGCCTTATGTTTAACGGTGGCATCGAGCCGAATTACTGCGCTTGCCAGTACACCGATATTGATGTAACCCCAAGATTTGGCTCGGTGCTCGGTCAGGAAGTTGAGCATCAGCACCACGCGCTTCCAATCTTTTCGTGCGATACTGAAGTTGATCAACGATTTAATGGTGTTCACAGAAAGAGGAATCGCGAGCGACCCAATGACACGCTCTCCGAGCTCGACATTAGCGGTGGCAGCCGCAAATCGAAGAATAGATGGCGCTAGTGCCTGGTTTCTATACGCGCTTTGAGGGATGGCAGGGCCATCGATGTCATTGTCCAGGAGTAGTTGTTGGCCAAAATCAAATGCGCGGGTTGTAGTCGCCACGTCAAGGAGATTGGCAAAAGTGGCGCAAGACAACTGCGGGATAGACGACTGAGAGATATCTTGAGGTTCGAAAGATTTGAAATCAAACAAAAAAGAAGCTTCTTCATCGCTAGCTTGGCTCATCCGCTCAAAAAAGGCTTGGATGTGCTGTGCCTTGCTTGCATCGGCAATATTTTGGAGCCAAGCATACTCGTGGAAAAGGCGTCCGCTTTGCTTGTCCCGAGCATAATAATTGAGATTGAATTCGATCAGGCCAGTCATGGCGGCCGATTCATCATAGAATTGCGCCCGCGTTTTTCCATCCAACACTTGTGCTAGACTCAACTCATCCCCTTCCCATGGAGGAACAACATTGTTCTGAGACCTTAGAAGATGCTCGAAGGAAACAGGATCATCTGACGGTTTTAAACAGCCCGAGGCCAATATCCGTACAATGTGCCAATTGGTGAACCTATTTGTTGGCCGAAGCTCCTCACGGCTGGGTACGGGAGGATCAATAAGTTTGGTCAGGGGAGCTGATAAATTGGCGAGATCCTCAGGAAGATATCCACGATCTCCCATGCCAACATAGGCTTTGTTCGCCAAGCCACCCCGAAGCGACGCAACCACTTCAGAGCTGATAGTTCGGAACCCAAGTCCATTGAATGGTGCTTTGTCCTGACCCTTGAGTGTCGGAGGTTTCTCGTTTTTCCCTGGCCGACGCCATGATTGCTCGATACTGACATTAGTTTGTTGTACTGCATCAAGGTCATTTATTAGAGGCGCCCAACTCTCGGCTTTCCATTCGCTAAGCCGGGCCATTTGATGTACCAGTAGTGTGCCCGTTCTGCAAAAGCCATGCTCCACGCAACACCATAGAATGAGCTCAAGCCATATTTCGGGGCCCAGCTCTCGGATTCCCGGCGTGTAAGGAATGAAAGGTGATGGCTCTCCTGCATCAGCGGCCGCAGCGGCCACTGCTGTTTCATGTTCATGCCATGCCGCGTCGGACAGAACGCTCATTATGGAACTGGACAACAAATGGAGTGCTGGCGGGCGGAACACAATCTGGCTGGCATCTGGTTTCGGATATTGATAAACTCTGTCAGAGATCATGCCAGCATGGTGTAAACGGGCAAGAGTTCGGAATACACAGGACATGGCATTCTTCGAATCATCTGACCGACTGCGTGCAGCATACAATATCAGAGAGCCAAGGTTTGCGAGTACTTCAGCCAAAATTCTCTCTCCAAAGAATCTCGGTGCAGGTTCCACCGTCAGAGTATCAAGAGAAATGTTATCTGATGGGAGAGGTTCTAGACGAGACCATTTCCAAGGGGATGTTGATTTTGTGCCTCCCGTGAGCTTGCTGAGAGAGACCACTTCGGTGATGGGAGACACCAAGTCAGAAGTTGACTCGTCTCTGCGGCGCACACGAAATGGTCTGTTCCAATCAAGCCCAGGCGAAGGGTGCGTAGGAGGCATATGAGGAGCTAGCAACTCATAGGTGTCTATCATGCTGTTCAAAAGAGCCTGCACATTAGACCACTCATGGTGCGCAAATCCGAGATGCGCAAGGAGGTGAAATTCAAAATGAATCCTTCCATCCCATAGACACCCTAGTAGAGCATGGGTTCGATCAAGCTCACGTTCAGATTCGCGGAGTGGTCGAAGCCGCCTGGGTTGGCCTGCAGTTTGGGCGACGTCTGGTGGTTTGGCAATTTTTGGTGGAATACAATCTCTCAGCACGGGCATCCATTCCTCAATATGTCTCTTCTGGTCATGTCTGAGGCGAGGGTGTTTAATTAAATTGTATCGGCGGAGAAAAAGAACTTCATCTGGGAAATTAATCTCTCTTTGGTCATTGCGCGTCTTCCGGGTAAATTGAGTCCAAGTCGGCCGGGAGAAAGGAGACACGGATCGATATGGCACGAGAGGGAGACGTGAAGCAGCTGGCCTGCGACCGAATGGCAGGATGCGGCCGGGGCGCAAGCACCTGCTCATGGTACCGCAACGAGGCTCGAAGGCGGGTGTATAGGTTTCGCGATCTCGGTGGGTACGGGCTTGGCGTGATACATGTCGATTTCACAGGTACATCGCAAGGTATTCAGGAGATTCAATTGAACCCCCGTACCAACAGGGGCAGATGAATAAAGATGAGGGTGATGAGGTGAATGTTGTTTCGAGAATTTTGGAGATCAGGAACCGCTGAGTCAGCGCCTAGCTACCAGCCAATCGGAGGCCACAGAATGCGGAGTTCCTTATACTTCCAACGCAGACACGCCTATATTGTCAGGGGATTCTCTCCTATTTGGATTTAACGATATATATATAGTTAGTGTATTGTCTGTTTATTGAGCTCTGGGTCACCCGTGGACTATATATGATGCTTAAGCACGGAGGGTTCTAGGAGGGTTCTACGGCGATCTCAGGACTGGTTCATAAGGAACGCTCATTACTATCAGTATCTACCCACATTATTACTGGTCGAGAGACTTTATCCACTTCACTTCTATGTACCACCTCAGGTTGATATATGTTTTAGATATATGAGAAGATCCAATACGAGCTACGGGGATATGCCGTGTTCAAATATAATAATAATTGCATTGTTTTCACCAACGAGCTATCGATAAGAGATATAACAAGCAGCCGACCGATGTAAGTTAACCATTTAGGCAATTTGCCATCCCTCAGCTACCAGGTCATCAATGTTTGCACTAAGACAATTTCTCCCCCCATCATAGAGATGGAAGAACCCGGTGACTGCGCCGTCATCGCAGTTAACAATCGGTGCTCCATAGACACCGTCAGTAATAGGTCCGTCCACAACTCCCCAAATTGCCCGCAGGGTAAATGACTGCCACTGTTGAAAAGGAATTTCGGGGTGCCCAGGCGGGGAGACGCGTAGCCTTCGCACCGCACACGATTGTCGTATAAAACTGTTTGTTATGGAAGATGGGAAAAGGATGATATTTCCAAGTAGCTAGCTATGACTCCTCATAGTAGCTAGGCGGTGAGTATCCCGTAACACCGTTGAAAAAGATTCACTGTCAAAGTACCGGCTCTGGTTTTTCTCAAATCGGCTGGGCGCTTGCCTTTGTACCTATCTTCAGAAAATGCAGTCGTCGCGTTGTACCAGTCGAGCTCATTACTGCCTCGTGTCATGCGCTTCGAAGCCTCTATCACGTCATGGTGATAACTGAATGGCTCGTCGGGATCATCCATGGTGTCAAAGTTGCCTTGTCTTCAGGTGTTAATGCTGACGAATGGAATGGTGGATTAGAGCCGAAGAGAAGATTCAGTTGGAGGTTTTTTATCTGGCTTGAGGCTTGAGGCTTGAGACTCTCAGTGCTGCTAAAGCGCCTGACAAACTTCGAGGAGGGTGTATCTTTGTAATGATAAATGGGTTAGACCGGGGGAAATCATGGGCTTAGTTGTAGGTCACTTACTTGGCTCAAACTTGATCTTGTGAGCTGGGCACTAACAATGAGAATAGAGGGACCTGAATAAGCCAGTCTTGAAGAAATAGTGTCTTGACGGATGTCAAACGAGGTGATCAAATGAGAGGAAGGTGAATATATATATATATATGAGGAAGATAGTTGAAGGAAGAAGAAGAAGGAGGAGAATGAAGATCATGAAGGTTTATATAGTACAGGTTATTTGTTTGCCATACATTATCTTACTTTATACATACCCCAGGGGTTAATATTACTTGCACATCATCATTCTTAGTCTCCAGTATCCATGGATGGGGGTATAGCAGATATGAGTAGTTAGCCTTGCATTTATACGTAGTAGTGCACTTCCTCTTCATCTAAATTGATAGACTGCATTGAAGATTTTCTAAGTAGCCTCTTTAAGAATCTACATAGCACTTTGACAATCACTTTACGGTTATTGTAGCAAAAACTGTGTTATTGAAGAAGCTACCTAAGGGAACAGAGGTATAGAGGTAATAATAAGCTAGAATCCTTGCTCTACACGAATGCTGAGATCCGTCCTAACTTATTAGGTGATAGTCCTGACGGACACGATAATTTCAATTTGTATATAACACCACCCCTAAACTAGCGGCTAAGATATCTGCTAATTTTCCTCAAATTCATCAGATTCACTTCAGATTCACTTCGGATTCACTTCAGATTCAATTCAGATTCAATTCAGATTCAATTCAGATTCAACTTACTTTAGAAGTCCCTAACTATGCCCATTTTAGAAGGCATTAATTTTGTTAACATTATCATCTAGGTATTCAGGCATTTTAAGCATCGGTAGGCTTCAATTAATAACTACAACATTAGTTTTTGTAAAGTCTGCCAATATGAACCAATGAGAGAGTTATGTGCCGGTGGCATACTTAGTCCGTACACTCGACGTCTGAGTGCTCGACTTCTGGGGAGTCCGAGTCATCAGACATTTCTGAATGTCTGGTCTTTGAGGCCAACGTAAGGTTTTCCGAAGGGGAGCGTGCATTGTTTCTCTTATTGAACCTCTACAACGTAGATCCTCCATCAAGTTTCGGCTGTTAGGATCGTCAGTATTTGCCCTAGATGAAGAAGTGACGGTTGGGTGGGATATCTTACTACTCTCCTGAAGACATGCCTTGTCTTCAGATGTTAATGCTTAGTAAAAGTGGATGATGAGCTCGAAGTGAAAGGCAAAATAAAATGGATGAGAGTAGCCAAGGTGAGGGTCGCCAGTGGCTGAGAAACAATGTTACGAAGAGATCATGTTGTTGTGAGGCAACCACTAGTTATATTCAATTTAGTGTCACTTTCCTCAACTATACATATGTAGTTATCAATAGCTACCTACTAGGTAGATTTCATGCGACATGCGACTTAGGAGCCCTCTAATCTTTCCTTTCTCTTTAAGCACCAACCGCATTCCCCTTCTAGTCAAGAACCGTGTCAGAGGTCTTATACACTAAGCCTAATTGGCGAATTGGCGCTCTGCTCTTACTATCAGCCCTCGTATACGTCTTATTCAAGCCGCGAAACGTGAATCCCCACCACATCAGAACAATACAGTAAGACACAAATTTTGCTATGGACATCGATATATGTCATTCAGAGAATTATACTAAGGAAACACTTTATTAGATCCCTCAGATCCTTAGTTCCCACAATAACATTCACAATACGAGCAAAGCAGATTGTAGAAAGTCCGCTTCCACCCTTCAAATTGGGCCATACCATACCGTTTCCAGTGCACTTCAGCGATTGTCCTTCCAGGGGACCCTTATCCCATGGAGCAATTTCCTACGATCAGTTGAGCATGCGCATACAACTCAAAATTGGGCGAGGTCAAGGATATCACCTTATGCCGATGGCCCCCATTCCACGGAAGCCGACCGCGTCAATCGGATGAAACTTGAGAATGATCGGCACACTCTGCCAGTTGGCAAGAGACAGTGGCGGTAGCAATGGTTCTCGTCCTCGTTGACGATGAAAAGAGATGAGAGGGAAGGGATAAGAGAAGAAGAAAGAAGAGAGAGAGGAGAAAATAAGGGAAAGAGATGTCAGACGAGCAAGGTAGGTGACATCCAGTGAAACAAGGAAGGAGCAGATTTGCTTTTCCAAATTTATAGTCCCACGGCATACAACGGAAATACATCGTAAAATCCGGCACTATTTGTTCATGCTACGCATAGTTACTTAATGAAGTGTTGTCGTAGGGGTGTTGTCCGTAACATAGATACATGTAGGTAGCAAGGGAAGGCGATGATCTGATAAAACCTATATTGATACGAGCGGGCACAATCCATAACTGTCTCCATAGATCCGTCAAGCAAGCTCCGAGGTTTTTGTACCCAAGAGTGGGAGCCAGAAACACAAAATTGTACTAGGAGCTCCCTAGTACCTACGACTTGAAGTTGAACTGGTTTCACACCGTCACCGGCAATCTCAACGGTGGTTTGGTCACATTCGTCCCGTGTGACGCTGCAGCTAGAAAAGAACTAGTTGATATTTGTCTGCGCGAGCGAATCGCAAGACATCCTAGGTGAAACTAGAGTTTGCTATGGAAAGGTATAAAAAGACCGGCGCCGAAGGCAAAACTGGGATCATAAGGGGTCTCCGGTGGGGGGCTGGCTTATGTAGTCTTAAGTACATATGCAACTTTGAACATTGCCTAAAGTAGGTTCGTACAAAATTAATTAATACCGTACAAAACTGAAGATCGGCTGACCATAGCCTGAATACCATAGCCTGATATGCTATAGCCTGATATACTATAATTCTCGGCCATAGGACCATAACTGGATCATATAGCGCTTTTCGATCGGCATCGCGAACTCCCTACTGTAATTTCAGATGCAAAAAAAGAGCAAATCTCGTAACAGAAACAAAATCTGCCAGGGGTGATGAGCAAAAGATACTGTTTCCTGAAGTGTATTGCTAGGGTTTTGTGGGTGACTATATCTTGTAGATTTCCAAGGCTATTATAGTTATGCTATGTTTTCACAGATTGACAGATTTACTACTCCGTACTCTACATGACACCCGGGAAAATCTTCCAATAGTTATAGCAACAATCTCTTCTCTATAGCTGATCCAGCAGCCAAGAACACACAGTATGGTCTATCTCACATGTTACGCGAGCGAAGCTGCAAAGTGCAGAATCTAAAACAACATCTGGCGTGCGTGACGACGAGCGAAGTCTCCCTGCTCACCAACTGTGCCAGCAGTCGCGGTCGCGACAGGCAAAATGGTGAAGGAACCGCTAGAGGTCTGGCTACCGGAGAACCCACCGGGGAACCCAGGGGGAACACCGGTAGACTCGGGGAATCCAGAAGGCACAGCAGTAGAAGAGCCGATAGGAGAGCTGGTAGGAGAGCTGGTAGGAGAGCTGGAAGGAGAGGTGGTGGAGGAGCTGATGGACTCGAATCCATGACCGTGACCTCCGTAGCCGGGTCTGCCGTGGCCAGGCCCCTTAATGCCAGATCCGTGACCAAGTGCTCGACGGCCGAAAGAGAAACCGGTTGGGGACGCAGTAGGCCATCCAGTTGGAGTACCAGATGGGGTTCCAGATGGAGTGACAGAGGGGGTTCCGGATGGGAATCCCGACGGGGTCCCAGTTGGGGTTCCAGATGGGAAACCGCCAGGGAAGCTACTCGAAGGAGAGCCGGAAGGAGCGGCAGCGTCAGCCCTGTTGGCGTGCTGGGGAGACAATGTCAGCAAAGAACGAGATCTATTCGAGGATTTATAGTGTGGGTACTCACAGGCAGCTTCCAGGCTGCAGCAGACGGGGCCATAAATAGGGCAGCAACGCCAATGGCGGCAGTGACCTTCATGATGGAGTGTTGAGTTGTTGGGCGCTTAAAGTGAAAGTGGGAAATGAGTGGATGCTTGTGGGAGTAACGTCAAGAAAGTCCTAAAGCGTTTGAAAAGAATGAATGTGCACAGCACTTGTAAGCAAAAAAAAAGACCCTCGAGAGCAGGAAGTTCTAGCTGGTTATATACCCCTGGTGTTTCATTGTTGAGAGTCAAAGGAAAGGATTGAGCCGTTAAAAGACCGCCAAAAGACCGTCGAAACACCATTTGTTCCGTGAGAGGAGTTGGATCTGCAGGAGCAGGTCTCATCCCGTGGCGAAAATTTTTTAAGCAGGAGAGATCTTCATAGATGGGAAAATAGCCCTATCACCCCGGGTATAATATATTATGGTGGAACCAGGATGTACGATACAGATGGTGGACGGAATGGCTGTATATTGTGCGGAGCAAGTTGTTTCAGGCAAAAAGGGGATAGATAAAACGGACGAATGATAAATCTCCACCTTGTTGTGCACATCGCTCCTGTCGATCACTTGTGTGATTGACAAAGGAGGTGTGTCCTGCTTAGATGGAGATTGGCGGAGTCCTTAAGGGCGGCATGCCACGCCAAGGAGGACTAGAAACATCTTGTAGTATGTTGTATACTAACCAGTTATGTTGTATATAGTTAGTTAATGAAGAATCTAACTTGTGGAATTTCTTTCTTTCATCCAGATGTATTTTTGATCGCTCATCTCGGATGAATTTTTGATCGCTCGTCTCGGATGAATTTTACTATAAATAGGTATGATGTGAACATGTCAGTAGATGTTTTAACTTATTTGCTGTCTCTAGGACAAATTGTATACTTCATATAGCTTTTTATAGATCACTCTATAACAAACTATATTGTGGAGTTCATAACTATCGCCTAAGCCCTTCGATAACCAATGGATTTAGGACATTTTAATGGACATTTTAAGCTTCATTGGGCTGTCCACTTTTGAAGAATACCGACATGGGAATGGTGTCATGCGCTGGTCAAAGCTTGCAATAACACGCGAATACGATTGGGAAAGTTAGCCACACCTGCCTATGTGTACCTATACGTACCGGATTTTCCCTGGCGGGGGCTTTCCTATTTGAGCTGCCGCCGCTTTTATGAGGGTGCTCAGGCTCAGGCTCACTGGGTAGATGTCAGTACGGGCTGAGATCAGTGATCATGCTCAGATCAGTCACGTACAGAATGACTGATACTTAGTGAGTGCTCAGTGAGTGCTTATTGCCCGGGGGTGCTCCCTGATTACTCAGTGATACTCAGTATCCAATCAGTAAGCAACAAACTAATACACTTAGCCCACCGCAGACTATACCTAGAAAGGATTAGCCCCCATAAGGCTATCTACACTGTGATAGTTTATTAGTTAATAACGTATTTCACATGCGAGCTGCGCACACAAGCGAGCTGCGCACCCCATCCAAAAC
>LACB01000578.1:0-16130 GCA_030142185.1 Penicillium thymicola
AGGGGAGAAAGTCCAGACCTGGAGAACTTGTAAATTACATACAGATAAATACATACATATACATAGTCTCAGAATGTAGTAAATATCAGTATACATCTCCAACTATTACCTAGGTATCTTTTGGATTCTATCAGGTGGGTTATTTTACATTATATTTAATTTGCATTGCATTCAGTAAATATCCTCCGACATTTCTAAAGCTATGTAATAGATATCTATAAGGTGAAGCTAATAACTATACATAACTAGTTATAGTTATAGTTTACATGTATGTATTGGTTATACAAAGTATATTACACCACCTTTCCCCTAACCTCTGCGATCATCTCCCTCCCTCTCTCTCTCTCCCTCTCCACCTTTAGGCTTCATCGTTTTCCTTCTCTCAATATTTTCACTTGATTCTGTATTTATCTTTTGTCGCAATATCCTCATCTTGGAAGCATTCACATCCCCTGTTGCTGCAATTCCATTTGCTCGGTCAGTGTTTACAATAGAGTCCACCTACGTCAACTCCCTCTTCTCCTATCTATCCACACCTCCAACTTATCTCACACCACAATAAGAGATTTGACCACTTTACGCTGACACTGCATGAGATACAGATATTGTAACAACAAAAAAAAGCAAACACCCCTCCCACGTGGACACATCTAAAACTTTACAAGCTTCCCCTTCCTTCTCCCCGCCTATCCGCCGGAAGTCATGGCTTCTCTCAACCTCTCGTCCAATGGCCCCTCGATATCGAAAAGTTATCAGACAGTGGTGAATGCACCACCCCCTTCTGGGAATGGGTCTCCTACTTATGGCCAATGGGCTGTCTACTCGGTTTCTACCCCGCTTGTCAGTGCCTTCCAGTCCGATGGAGGCAAGGAGAGTGTCCTTAAGGTTCAGAGCACCGGAGGTTAGTGATCCCTTTTCCCTCCGAAGCCCCATCATCTCACGTTAACAAATCGTACTGTCAGAGGGTGAATTGGCCGACCTCATCGAGGAATTTTCCGAAGGACGGGTGCAATTCGCTTTTGTGAAGGTCACGGATTCCAACACCGGTCTTCCCAAGAACGTTCTCATTGGCTGGTGTGGAGAAGGTGTGCCGGAGCGAACGAAGGGTTACTTTACCAGCCACCTGGCTACAATTGCCAAGTTCCTTCATGTGAGGAGTTCCCCTTCCATGACGCAACTCCCGCGGTGTGAGACTGACTCAGCTGGATAGGGATACCATGTGCAGATCACAGCCCGAGCAGATGGGGATCTGACCCCCGAGGGGATCGTCCAGCGGGTGGCAGATTCCTCCGGATCCAAGTATTCAGCAGGCGAGGCTTCTGTCCCGGCCCCAGCCCCCCGGCCTGCCGTGGCTAGCAAGCCTGCTTTCACACCGACTCGATCTGGGGGTATCACCCCCAGCCCAGTTACCCGCGTACAGCCCACACCTTCAAGAGCTGGCCTGAACGATGATGGATGGGGTGCAGATGCCCCTCCCGTGACTCGCACCCAATTGGAAAAGGTACAATCGGCTTACCAGCCCACAAGAGTGAACCTGCAAGAACTCAAGGCAGACCCCACAGCGAGTCGCCAACCTGCCGCTACTGCCTCGGATGATTCTAGCGACGTGGTTAAAGGTGGTTACCAGCCAGTGGGTAAAGTTGATATTGCTGCAATTCGGAAGCAAGCTGCCGCGTCCGGTCAGCTGAAAGATGAGCGCCCGGCAATTATCAAGGGCTCTTATGAACCCGTTGGCAAAGTTGACATCGCTGCCATTCGAGCTAGAGCACAGAAGCCGGAAGGCCCCAGTGACAATGTCCAACCGACCACCGCCGTCAACCAAAAGCCAACAACCTTGCCCGAGCGACCTGCGCCCTCTAATGCCTCGGAACGCTTGACCACCCTACCTAAACCAAAGGTTGCCAACAAGTTTGGCTCTAGCCCCTCGTTCCCAGGAACAAAGCCACCCCTCCCAACAGGTCTGGAGCCTAAGCCAACCTCGAGCGCACAGATTGGAGCTGCAAGCCGCACTTTTGCCGATGAGGGAGGCAAGACACCAGCTCAAATATGGGCAGAGCGCAAGGCCAAGGAGCGCGGAGTGGCTTCGTCATCTGGAAGCATCGAGCCTACCCCCACCCCTGCCCCGATTCAAAGCCAGACTAGTGGCCAGACCGAGTGGAAGAGCTCCTATGCGGGCAAGTCCTGGGCTCCTGTTCAGACCGCGCAGGAGAAATCGTACATTCCCGAACAGCCTGATGCAAAGGCCAATGATCAACAAGAGGACCAACCGCAACCTCATGTGAGTGACATTCGTGACCAATTCGCTCATGACACGCCCGCGCCTGCGCCCGCGCCACTTGCTCCTCCTGCTCCTCCTGTTCCACAGGCCAGTCGCCCTGTTCCTGTACCGGGACTGCCCTCTGGGCCCATCGAGTCCGAACCTGAGAATGATGCCCAGCAAGCTCTCCCTACTCCTCCACCGCAGCCTCGCTCCCCGACACCGCCCACACCCCCGGTTCGTGAGAGCTCGCCGATTCAAATTGCCATGCCGGTTGGCCACAGTGCCGCCGACAGCGTTGCAGATTCCCACGAGGAACAGCATTCTCCTCCCCCTGCTATGCCTGTTCGGAGCCTCCAAGAGGTCGTTCCAGACGAAAGAGATATTGAGGATGATTCTCACGATCTGGGCCGTGCTACGGCGGAAGAAACTGCTCCCCGGCAGCCTGAGCAACCCGAAGGTGGACCGCGAGCTCAGATCCAGTACGACTACGAGAAGGCCGAGGATAATGAGATTGAATTGCGAGAGGGACAGTATGTGACCGACATTGAAATGGTGGACCAGGATTGGTGGGTAGGTGTCAATGCTCAGGGTGAGCGTGGTCTCTTCCCGGCCAACTATGTGGAGATTGTGGAAGACAACGAACCCGTGTCACATGCAACGGCAGGTTCCCACCATTATGAAGCAGAGCCAGAGCCCGAGCATGCTACTGCCCCTGTCCCGGCCGCTGCCGCTGCACCGTCGGCGGCTGCTCCCGGCTCCAAAGGTGTCACAGCCACAGCTTTGTATGACTATGAAGCCGCCGAGGATAACGAGATCGGATTCCCTGAAGGCGTGAAGATTTCCAGCGTGGTACGTGGCACAATCCCTGTCTTTCGGCCTTTGCTCCTTTGCGCCATCGCTATGTACAGTGCTAACCTGATTGTAGGAATTCCCGGATGATGACTGGTGGCTTGGTGAGTACAATGGCAAACAAGGTCTATTCCCTGCCAACTATGTTCGCCTGGACGAGTGATTGTATCACACATAGATACTCCAACTTGAGCAATGCGACAAGGGGGAAATTCAAATTCTATTGGTTCACCGAATTAGATCTAACTATATATGTATCCTGGACTCTTCTAGAGTATAAAAATACCCAGTTCACTACCAATTTCAATTGGAATTGAGTTAATAAAGCTCGTTCGAATGAGTCTTTGCCCTGTAGATAGACATCTGTTCTTATTCTTCTTATTCTTCCTATCCTTTATCCTTTTCTCTTCTATATGTAGCTATACTCCATAACTATATATCATAATGTGTATCAAATCATCGACGTCATGACCAGGAGTATCTGCTTACGTCAGCATCACGTGCGCCGAAAAAGTGGCCATAAACAATGTTCCCAAGGTTCCAAAGGAGAGAGAGAGAGTTGCTTAGTTAGGCCTACAGGGATTCCCGTGACCGTTTGCACGCGACTTTCACTTTTGCGTGTACCTTTTTTCTACTTTTTCCTCTTTTGTTAACTCCGAGCCCTAACTCTTACCTCTGCGTCTCAAGGTGTGCCTGCCTTCAGTTCGACATCATGGCATCGCTGGGCGAGGATCTGCTCGTGACAGTGAACAAGCTTCAGGATCTGGTCTTCAATACCATTGGGAATGATTCCTTGGATTTGCCCCAAATTGTGAGTCAGGTCAGGTAGAGAGCTCTCGGAGTTTTGAGAGGGAAAGGTCAACCCCAAGACTAATCCCCCCCCCTCTTAGGTTGTTGTTGGTTCCCAGTCATCCGGAAAGTCTTCGGTCCTAGAGAATATAGTCGGAAGGGACTTTCTACCAAGAGGTAGTGGAATTGTCACCCGACGGCCCCTAATCCTGCAACTTATCAACGTGCCCAGTGAACGTGATGATAAGCCGGAAACCGATGATATCCATATCCCACATACGGCTGCTAGTGTTGCCGGTCAACACGAATGGGCCGAATTCCACCACCTGCCGGGGCGCAAATTTGATGATTTTGGACAAGTGAAGCAAGAGATTGAAGCGGAGACGGCAAGGATCGCAGGAAGCAACAAGGGCATCAATAGACAACCGATCAATCTCAAGATCTTCTCGCCCCATGTGCTCAACCTCACCCTCGTCGATCTGCCTGGGCTGACGAAAGTGCCCATTGGCGACCAACCGTCCGATATTGAAAAACAAACACGCACCTTGATTCTGGAATATATCGCCAAACCGAACAGCATTATCCTTGCGGTCTCTCCGGCCAATGTCGACCTGGTCAATTCCGAGGCGCTGAAGCTTGCCCGCCAGGTGGATGCCATGGGCCGGAGGACGATTGGCGTGCTATCGAAGCTGGATCTTATGGACCATGGCACCAATGCGATGGACATCCTATCTGGACGTGTGTATCCCCTAAAGCTTGGATTTATCGGTGTTGTCAACCGGTCTCAGCAGGATATCCAGTCTGGAAAGTCGCTTTCCGATGCATTGCGGGCTGAGTCTGAGTTCTTCCGACATCACCCAGCTTACAGGAATATGGCCAACCGTTGCGGTACGCACTTTTTGGCCAAGACCCTGAACACAACCCTGATGTCCCATATTCGAGACCGACTTCCGGATATCAAGGCTCGGCTGAACACCCTGATGGGTCAAACCCAGCAAGAGTTGGCCAGCTATGGAAACAAACAGTTCAGTGGTGAAGAACACCGGGGGTCATTGATTCTTCAGCAGATGACCAGATTCGCCGCCTCATTCATCTCATCTATTGATGGAACTTCATCGGAGATCTCTACCAAAGAGCTATGCGGTGGAGCAAGAATTTACTATATTTTCAACTCTGTTTTTGGAAACTCACTGGAAACAATTGATCCCACTCATAACCTGACTACCTCCGACATCCGAACGGCCATCCGAAACTCGACAGGTCCTCGCCCGAGCCTGTTTGTCCCGGAGTTAGCCTTTGATTTGCTGGTGAAACCACAGATCAAACTCCTCGAATCGCCCAGTCAGCGATGCGTGGAGTTGGTCTATGAGGAGCTTATCAAGATCTGCCACACATGTGGCAATCAAGAACTCCTTCGTTTCCCTCGTCTCCAAGGAAAGCTAATTGAGGTCGTATCTGACCTTCTTCGTGAGCGCCTGGGCCCCTGCTCGACTTATGTAGAATCCTTGATCTCAATCCAAAGAGCTTACATCAACACCAATCATCCGAACTTCCTTGGCGCCGCAGCCGCCATGTCTTCAATCATGCAGAACAAGCAGGACGAAGAAAGAAAAGCCGTGCTAGCAGAGGAAAAAAGAAAGCGCGAGAAGCGACGTCAAAAGGAATTGGGAGCTCCCAATGGAACTACGGGAGGTCCCGACGAAGAAGAATATTCTGACAAGCAAAACCTTCCCATTCGAAACCACTCTAAGGGATCGCGGAGTATGTCTCCCCACGTTGGCCGCACAGGTGAGAATGGCATTACTGCTACTCTGAATGGCGCTCAATCAAACCATGCTGCCTTCGGTGGTGCCTCAAACAATGCCCGGGACTCGTTCCTGAACTACTTCTTCGGCAAGGAAGGTACTAACAACATGGCCATGCCGCCGCCAGGCATGAACACCAACCGGCAAGGGCCACATGCTGGTGAGCCCAGCATTAGCCAGAGCATTCGGCGTGCTGAGGTTCGGGCTCCCATTATGCCGATTGAGGAGTACACTGCACCACCGGAGTACGGCGGTGACATGTCCGTCTTCGTAAGTACCACTGCGTGCGCGTTGTTAAGCTTCACATGCGTCTGACTGACCTCAACTCTTATAGCCCCATGAAAACACAGAGCCTGCACTTACGGACCGTGAGATGCTCGAAACCGAGCTCATTCGCCGTCTCATCTCATCATACTTTAACATTGTCCGAGAGACCATTGCAGATCAGGTTCCCAAGGCTGTCATGCACCTCCTTGTCAATCACTGCAAGGACGTGGTGCAAAACAGACTCGTGAGCGAACTTTATAAAGAAGATCTTTTCGGCGAGCTTCTCTACGAGGATGATGGCATCAAAGCTGAGAGAGAGAAGTGTGAGCGGCTATTGGAAACATACAAGGAAGCTGCCAAGATTGTGGGCGAGGTGTTATAGGTGGTTCTCTCTGTTTTTATTATTTTGGTCTGGCTCGGGGGTTTAGCCTGGGTGATCTTGATTCTGCGTCATGCTTGACGCCTTTCCACTCCGATGGAGGTGGACGATGTTGCTTCTATCTTCAATTTATGTACAACTATTGCGCCCTGCACATGATATCGATATATCTTTCCTTCTATTCGTGACATCGGTCGTCTGTCGTCTCTTGGAAGTATAATTAGCTGTAAGATCGAGACATCACATGCAAAAAGAAGTTTGTCTGGATATAGTACATCCGTCAACCCCCCATTCTAATATGCAATAATATCACTGAGCTTTTTTGGCAACGCTTCGTAAACGCGCTCCCTCAAAGCCATATAGACCACCCCCAACAAACACCAGAGTCGCGCCGACCAAGACACCCCCGGCCAAATCATTCCCGAAGAGATAGATCGACAGGAGCAGGGAAACCAACTTGCGGACATTCAAGAAAATAGTAACAGTCAACGATGACGACTTGGCCGACAAAAGATGAACCCCCCGGATACACAGGTACTGCGTCAGAGCATTCATCGCCAGATAAGCCACCTGGACCGGCAGATGCGCCAGGAAAGCCTCGACAGCCTCAATCTGGCAGATCCGCCCCAGCACCGAGAAAGCAGTGCTTCCAAGCGCACTCTTCGACGCCCACAGCCCCGAATCCAAATGCGACAGCAAGGAAGGCGACGAGGCCACCACCCGCCACTGACCCAGCAATTGCGGACAACTCGTCAAGAAAAGGGGCAGGGAAAGCGCGTGCGAGTAGAAAAGCGCCTCCTTCCAATGATCCCTGCCGTAAGTCGCGTACAGCCGGTCGGCATATATCCCCTGGAACGCAGAGAGCACCATCGCGAGCGCGAGGATCGTGAACCCCGTCACTGTCGTCATTGTGTCTGTCGAATCTGAGTCCGCGTGGATGGACACGCCTTTGGATTGCGCGTCCGCAAGGGCCGCAGCCGCAACGCCTATTGTCAGCATACCTACCGAAGCAATCTGGCCGCGTGAATACCGTCTGCCGTTGTATATGTAGCCGATTACCATTGAGGCGACGGGGCCTGCGGACCGGAGGATTATGTGTAGTGGGACGGAGATCTTGTATGCAAATGCCCAGTTGTTGAGCAGGTTCACGCTCACAAAATATGCGGTGTATACCATCCATGATCGTAGTGGGATGGCGCGTGCGCTCAAGAATAGGGCTCGAGGTCCGGCTGAGGGGGACAAGAAGCTTGGGATGGTGAAGAGGGCGCAGATGGCGAATTGGGCGAATGTTATCAAGGGACCTGTGCGAGAAACGGGTTTGGTTAGGATATACGATGTGGTTGTTTTCATGGTTCTGGTTGTTGGTGTTACCGGCAGTAGGCTGTTCTCTAGAGAAGATATGTGATTAGCGTTCTGTTTGGATTCGCCTGGCTTGTTCACTTACTTGATGATCGCCTCTAGCGCAAAGACCTATACACAAGATCAGTCCTGTTTTATCCCTATAGCAGCGTTGGATGTTCTCTTGACACCCACATTGGCACAGCAGCCCCCGAAGATAAGGGAGACCATTAGAACCATGCTTGTCCAGCTAGGAACCGCTGCATGGGCGGCGGCAGCAACGAGGCCCGGAGCATCTTTCTTCAATTGAGCATAGTCTAACTTATCCTCGGATTTTCGAGATCGAGGCGGGGTCGAAGCGAGGTTCCCGTTTTCATATGTGTTCACAACAGAGACTCGAGAGCGATTGATCAGGTAGGTGTCATCGTGTCCTCGTTTAGAGGGTTCATGATCATTGAGCATTCTATTGGAGTGTGAGTGATCATCGAGATGAATTGTGAGAATGAATTTACCTAGGGGATTCGAAGGGCTATGAAAGGCGAGGTGGTTAAAAGAAAGAAAGCTGGGGCTGAAGATAAGAAAGTGGATCACGAGATAGGCGGAGTACGGAGACAAACGATATAGTTAACTACATATATGCCTACAGAGTACACAGTACACAGTATACACAGTAGTCTTCCACATTAAATAATTCACTATGATACACATGTCAATCGACAATATCATCGTCACTGAGAATCAATTTCTCTTCCTGTTCGGGCGGTCGAGCTCCAACCCCATTACTACTGGGTTGTTTCACACGCGACAGCACCGGAGACTCCTCCATGTCGTCCCTTTCATCATTACGAAGATTATCGTTGGCCCGAATGCTGGTGATCTTATCTAATTGCCAACAATCTGGGTCCTGATGTCGGATTGCAGCCATATAAGGCAATTGATGAAGTAGTAGATCATGCCGAGGTATCATTGTGACCACACTCGGAGTGTGATCTTTCTGCTCCGAGTTGATCGATGCTGACCTTCCCACCTGGAGCTTCTTCCAGGAACTGACGCCCGTGAGCTCAGAGCCAGTTTGAGAACGATGCTGGCCAAAAGGATCGAGTGATCGGTTCACCCATGAGTCGATCAGTCCATCGATTTCCTCAGCCTCTCTCCACAATCGCAGAGATGCCGGGTAAAACATCTTGAACGCATCACCCGCGCGGCTTCGTCCAGTTCCAGACCCAACCCGTCTCTTGACCGGGTATGGAAGGGCAAAAAGAAGACCACGCGCCGCAACTTGAAAGCTCATTTCCTCCTGCCGGAGCACATCGACGCCGCTGCCGAAAGAGGTAGTTCCAGTTCCTATCCCGGCCCGTGCCCCTTGCCCTGATCGGTAGTCGGCACTAAGGATATCGCTATCGGAGAGTGCGTCGATGCAGTCGTTGAAACAGTCGGCGAAACCATCCCCATCACAGGATGGGATGTAGTTCTCATGGAGAGCACTAATGAATGTTGATATGTCCGTTCCGGTCTCGTCGACCAGATCATTGACCAATACCTGCGAAGCTTTTGGTCGGGCATAGTGGCGCAGATAATTCGGTGGCGGTGGAAGGATCTCAACATCCCCCTCTATTAGACTCGGGTCCATACGTTTGTTGTACACGATCTTTCCAACGGCGTGGAACATGCCCAGACTCGCCTCTCTCTGGGTTATCATCTTCAGAGACTCTTTCTCCATCGCCGTCAAAGCAACCTCGCCTCGAGCTTTCTTTGTTTTGGCCACACTACCTCCCCATCTCCCCGTATCGTCCCCCTTGAGACAGAGGAACTCGAGAGAGGATATTGCACTGCGGATATCGCCGATTTCAGAAATACTGTCTATAACACCCGGTCCAGGTATCTGGACACGTCGGGAGTTCCGTGCCTCTCTATCCAAAATAGACCGCAAAGCCTTGTGCATAAAAGTGGGTGCAATGCTATTGAAATCCAAGATTGTTGTCCCGGGGTGATTGTAGATCATAGGCCCCAGTAACCGGTGAACTGTCAGGTTGTCTGAGATCGAGGACGCAGATCCCAACAAAGTCTCCGAAACGATTATCACGATGGGCGGGTGATTCAATCCATAACTGCCCCGGGCATTATCATTCATAGAGGCAGCCAAATATCGTTGAAGAGACGTCCGAAATGCCGTGAGGGCGGAAGACGCCCGGCCGAGCACAGTTGGAAACTCCTCTATAAGAAGTATCCTCTGGCCCCGAGATCTCTTATCTTTCTTGGGATCGAGCTCGCTGGTATTTTCGAAATCAAGCCCTCCAAATTTATCGCCGCGTCCAAGAAACTCTTCAAAGTGCGCGCTCACAGATTGATAATCGCGAGCTCCAAATTCCGAAACCGGGGGATTCTTCCACTCGACAATGTCGTAACCAAGTGACTCGGAGAGCAGGGACACAGTGGTCGTCTTCCCACTGCCTGCCGGACCCCGTAGGACGAGTAACCTCTTGCATATTATCAGAACTGCATCCAAACCAAACCCCGAATTATCCTCAGCTGATCAAAAACTCACCTCAGAACGCCTCCCAGCAAAAGCATCTTCCAGCCAATGCTGCACATCTGAGACCTTTTTCTTATGAACGGCCAATTCGCCTAGGTTGGCCGGAGCGAACCGCTGAGCCCATGGTCGACGGTCCAGTTCGCCAGCCGGTTGCGCAGGTAATTGCTCCTTCGCAGTACCATTCCCTGAGTCCGTAGGCAGAAGAAACCGTTTCGTCGTCTTCCGCGGCGGTTTAACTGGGGCCTTTGACTTTGGTGCTGGCTTTGGCGCGGGCTGACGCGTCTGGCTGGAGCTCATGGCCACCAGACCCGTCGCCGTCCGCTCATTGGCTAGATGCTGTGTGAAGATTTCATCGTAGGAGTCGTAATCATCCTCAATCAGGTCCACGTCGACAGTCTCCCTGACCGGCGGGAGCGACTGCTTCGCGCTCTTCTGGGGTGGGGGTGCCCATCGTTGTCCCTCTGTTGCGGGCTGAAAGAAGCTGTGCAAGGGCTTGGATTTTGAGTCTGGGTTTAGTGCCGATTTATTCTTTTTGTTTGGAGAAGGTGAGGACGAGGGGAGCCGGGTTGATGGTGTTGTGCCGTGGGAGGGTTTTGGGCGTGAGGAGAGAGCAAAGGGTTCTGTAGGTTCGATAGGACTAGAGCTATCTGAGATGATGACGGGGGCTTTTCGTGATTTTATTTTCGGCTCTTGCTTTGAATCCTTGGATCTGCGTTGTCTTTTAAGAGGACGACCGTCCATGGTGAGTTGGATTAAAGACCTGGAGAAGGTTGAGATACCGCAGTCCGATAAGCCTATGACGCCAAGCGGTGGGCCATTTGCCAGTATACTACACCATACATGTATCATAACTATACATGCAACTAGTTAGTTAAACAAAATACTATGTACAGATATAGATGTAATGATTAAATTATATGTTAAAACTAGAATAAATCACACAAGACAAATCGCACGACGGGTATATTGACCAGAATCCGAGTCGGCAGAGCCAAAGAAACCAAAATCCCCCTAATAACCAAAAAAAGAAAAGAGAAAAGAAACCTATATAGAGTCAAGTACTCCCTATACACCTCCAAATACATCATAGTAATAATCTTCATCCAAGCCATCTCTCGCAGGGACTTGGGGAGCCTCACCTGCGAAAGTGGCATCGTCAAACCGCACATTGAGCAAGCGGATTTTCAGCCCATAATTGCTGACCAGGTCAATCAGCTTGCTTGTCTCTGCCGTGATGGGTTGCTGATTGAGGAGCATCAGCAGACCATCCAGCCACTCGGACGCAATGCTGTGCGAGGAGGGCCGCAGCGTGAGCAGAACTACCTCCTTTTGGGTGGTCCTGCTGCTGGACCGCGCATGACTGTGGTTTTTTCCGTGTCCGGTGGCTGCCGAGGTTGCGTATCCGTGAATGGTGATCTTGGTTGCGGGTTGACGGGGTGTAGTCTTCACGGTGGATGTGGAGGAATAGTCCGGGTTGGTGGAGACGTTGGAGACCACGGATGATACGATTGAGAGATCGACTGTTGAGGGCAGGTGTTAGCAACAAATACAAGATAATACGTGTATGTGTGTGGTTATAGGTAAGCACTCGGTGACACTCACTTTTATCTGGTAGGGTGTCCAACTCTGGAGCTCGGTCGTCCATAAGGTCAAATTGACCGAAATGCAAATATCGTCGGTTATGAGAGAGCTGAGCATATTGATATGTGGCAGTCGACTTCTGCACCGCCCCCGACTCCGACTTGGAGTGGGATTCCAGAGTGAACCAGCTGCCTTGAAGCAAAGATCGGATTCGTTGCTCCTTGACGAACTGGAGAGCCTCATGATGAAGTTCCTCGCGCACCTGTCGCAAGTGCTGACCCCATGCATCTTCGTACGTAAGTTCAAGGAGTTCCATCTGCAGCCCGCGCAATCGGTGGTATTCGAAATCGGCCAGCTCCTCTTCGACATCCTGGACATCCTTGATCCGAGCAGCTCCGCCAACCACGGACTCAATGAGGATACGGACGAGCTCAATAAGCTTGTCCAAGTCCTCTTCCTCGGCGGCAGTCGCCTTCCACAGGCGGAAGAAGGCCTGTAAGCCGGCAACATGTAGTCGCGTCCAATGTAACAGCAACGGCTGGAACAGTTTATCAAAGCCCGCACGGGACTCTGAAATGAGATATGTTTTGGTGTCATCCATATCGGACTTTTCGACCTCGAAATGCTCATATAAGATGGATGTGACGGCCAACGATGCCCGAGCGATCGGACACCGTTGTCGCGATGGCTTTGTAGAGTGTTCCAAGAGCATATTCTGATACTCATCCCCATGGCTGCGAACATAGTCCGCCAGATCCATCATACCCAGGAAACCGACCTCGTAGAATTCCCCCGCTGGACTCTCCGTCTCAAACCCAAGCCGCCTCCACTTTTCTGGATGGTGTCGTCTAGAGCGCCGTGTATCCTCACCGTTCCCGTTAGCCTCGTCGGTATTCTTCTCCGGGTTGCTGGCAAGGTAAATCCCCTTCAGCGCGCGGCGATGTTCAGGCTTCTCCTGATTGACGGGGATATCTCTCCACTTGCGGAGCAGGACCTTGGTAAGTGACTGGAATTCCAGCAGTGGATGCGCCAGGTCCTGGAGTGCGGAATCCTGCATAAGCACGTAGACCGCTCTGATAACGCCCAGATCCTGTAACTTTTGAATAAATTTGGGCCACTCTGTCTCGGGGTCGTGGGTGATTGAGTCGCGCATGAGCGAGTTGATCAATTGGAGCGCATTGGCACACAGCGCATGGTCTGCGGAGGATAATCGGCTGACTAGCATCTCCAGGAACTGGGGGTATATGACCATTGCAGGCTTCAGGGCACGGAAACCGAAGTTGTTGATCTGGGATGCGCGGTTCCCCGCGTACGGGTGGGAAACAATGGAGACGAGGATGGACATAGCGCCCCGGAGGATATTGACTAGGGGATGGGTGACGATCAGCTCGACAATCTAGAAGAACAGTCGCATTAGTATCTGACATGGCCGCGGGAGGACAGAAACACAGGTAGAAGAGCACTGCAATGGCTTCAAGGATAACTCACGCGCTCAACCAATTCCTGATCAACACACTCCCACCCCTTGTCGACATCGAGCAGTCTCGAGAAACTGGTCAAACTATATGCCAGGGTATTCCCGCTTGCGTGAAGGGTTAGGTAGCGTAATCGAACCAGGCCGCCCTCTGCGATGAAGATGTCGGCAAAGGACGGGTCTCCGATGTTGCTCTGGAGCTTGAAGACGGCCATTTTGCGCACGGCATCTTCATCGCTACCTAGGCGCTCGACCAATTCGGCGACATTGACAGTTTCCATATCTTTGAAGCCAGTAAGAAGAAAGACCTCGGGGAAAGACCTCGGGGGAAGTTCAAGAAGAGAAAGAGATCAGGGGGGGGGTGGTTTTGCTGTGGGGCAATTGTAATTTAAACAGTTGATCTTGGTGATGTCGATCCTTTTTTAAGCATGAATAGATTAAATACTTCAAATGCTTCCTTTGAAGAAGTTGAGGATTGTAGGATTATTGAAACAAGAACTACGGAGTAAATAGTGTTGGATTCATCTCCCGAGTTCAACCCCCTACATTTTATACACCCCAACCTCGTAATTTCCCCTACGGATTGATACATATAACTATGCATATATGTACAATTTTATAAGGGCTATATAACTAGCTGGAATTCCAATGTAATGGTTTCAATATGTGTTCTTTTTATGCATTATGTCGTTACATGCTCCTTAACAACCCAGTGGGTGATTCTATACAAAAAACCAAAACGACTCCACCAACTCCAACACCATCTTTCCAAAAACGCCACAGGGTGTAGCCTATTCTTTTCTGTTCCATTATGTAGGACGGGCTAGCCGTCATCACAATCGTAAAATTAGAAATGATCAAGATTAGCGGCGCCAGCCCACATTCCAAATCACATGGACAATGTCTCGGGCTGTGTTCACAGTGTCCACAACCCGGTCCAAGATACTACTGCTGGGGGTCTCGGTCTCGCCTTCCGGCATGATCATGCCCGAAGCAGTCAATCGGATCGAGCGATCTGATGCTGGATCATCTTCCATGAACCATGCACGATCACGATCGGGATAATTTCCCGTGAAATCCAAGCTGGGATCTTCACATTCATCCAAAAGGAAGTTGGCCGAGGGCTCCGATGGCCCTGACGGACGTAGGGTCTCCACCGAGGGAGTTGGTGATACCGTCCGGGTGGGGGCAGGGGTGGACCATCGGTCAAGGATCGTCTGAGCGTGGGACTCGGGGGGATCCCCGCGATACTTAAGTGTAGTTGAGGGGAGGGGGGCGATGGTTTTCCCATCGCCAGTGAAGCTGTTGCGTAGGGTGCTGCAGTTGCTCAGGGAGGACCGGCTGGAGATTTGTCTCATCAAGACTACACCGTCGTCAGAAGACGACTCTTCAAAAGTGGCCGGCCAATCGTCTTCGTAACCCTTGGCTTCGACCGCGATGCATTGTACGACTTCATCATTGAAGTGAATATGGCGCTGTTCGCTTGGAGATGTCATTCCGGATGATGATGAGGTAGTGAGGGTGCCACCGAGAGAGTAGGTCGAGCTTCCAGTGCGGTGATGCAATTGATCCAAGTCTGTGTTGGACCTTGGGAATGGGGGGCGAGCCCAGTTGTTCTCGGCTTCTTGAGCCTTGAGAATGGCGCCGGCATGTTGGAGTAACGTATGTTGAGAGAGTGACCGTTGGAGGATGGCCTCAGACGCGGTCTTCTTCTTCAGGATTGGCTTCCGGTCTAGATAAGAGTTTGGTGTCTCCAAGCAACTTGGAGGGGGAGATGGAGAGGTTGCACTTTCGACCGAACTTTTTAACGGGCCGTAGAGCCAGGTGACATCGCAGTCCTTCAGCCTGGTCAAAAGTTAGCGGGGGTGAAAGAGGAGAAGATCAATCAGATTAATAACCTACCAATTGAGGCTTTCCGGCGATATCGTTTTCAGGTTGTGCTTGGCCTTGGCCCATGTCCTCCAAGAGGCATTCTCCAATCTCACTCCATTACTATAATCGTTCCTCCGACTTGTCACATACCGCCAGGAGGACCAGATATCCTCCTCCTTCCAGTCATGTGAAAGGTAGTCTACATGCCTGGAGGGCTCATCCTCAATTAGGGTGTCATCTGCCGAAGGAGGCTGTAACGTCCACGCATGTGGGTGTGATTCTGTCGACGCGTCGCTTACATCCTCTGGTTCTTTGGAATTGTGAAGGGATTCTGGATCGTAGGAGGGTAGGACGAGTTCATTTTCCGGTGCCAGGCTGTTGAGATTAGGTGCATAGGCGAGTTGATCGGGGTTCAGAGTGAAATTCGGACAAGGGAGCTCCGAGGACAGATTTGATGCGACTGGGGAGGAGTCCCTCGCGTGGTAGTCATCTTGCATTGGTTTTCTGGGGATGACGTGATCTTCTAAGAAATATCGTTGCGCAGTGGGACCAGTGGGACACCGTAACGGATCCGAGAAGGGCGAATGAGTTTCGCGGGGAGTCAACAACGTCGTCATTTCCTTTCAATTATGTGATTAATGAGGGAATAGGTTGGATGGAGGCAATGGGCCCATTCAAAGATATAGCATAACCGGATGGTTGCTCATAGGGATAATATCCCAAGGATAAAGGAAATAAGGGGAGAAGAAGAAGAGAAAAAAGAGAAAGAAGGAAAAGAAGAACGGATGAGGGAGGGAGAGGAATAAGAGGAAGAGGAAGAAGTCAAAGATAGGGAACCAGTCAATCTGGAGGTGGAGATCTGACTGTTCCCGGTTTTCTGGGGGGAACTGGGGGACTGGGGGATTGGTTATAGTACTAGGTTAAAGGTTAAAGGGATAAGAAAAAAAAAAAAAGAAAAAAAAAAAAAAAAAACCAGTTTTATA